>QKQZ01000978.1:0-25033 GCA_003595255.1 Solenopsis fugax | reverse complement strand
GTGGGTCCTTCTCATCCGCTCAGGTTTCTTCGTTGCGCACACATACATACATACACACATATACACACACACACAACACGACACCGTACTCACGAAAACACTGTTAATTACAATCGCGCACACACTAATCACCAAAATCCGATAATTACACGGCACCCCCGACGTTAATCGCATGCGACTACATTACGGCGGAACGATTACGTGTTACGTCTCATATATCTCCTCGCTATACGTTTAATATCTCTCTCCGTATTTATTTTACTGTAAAAATACGTGCCAAATATTCGATTCCTTGTCCTTCAAACTGATAGGTACAAACGTTTGTTATCTGAGTCACCTGTGATCCGAAGATTCACGCATTATTCCACGCATTCGATCCGAAAGCAATAGACGAATCGTATTTAAGGAGTTTGTTCACCTTTTTCGAGGGGCGTGCGGTAAGGAAAGCGACTCGTCTATTTAGCACAGAAAAGAATGAGATAGAAAGAATCACTGCCAACCTAATATATTTAAAATTAAGTTTACAATAATATATTTTATCAAAAATACTCGATTTGTAGAATATATAATAATTATTTTTTGGTATTAGAAGGATCAACAATAACGGTTTTTATGATTGTGTAATATATAACTTGTAATTCAGAATATAAAATTATGGTGAGATATAGCAACATCGCCATTTCTGAACAGTTGGTCGCACTGAACTTTGACGTTACATCATTTAAAGTTGCTGGTCAAAAATTTGAATTGACATATGTCATATAATGATGTCAATGCCTAGATGATGAAAAGGGAAAAAGAATAAAATGAAAAAAAAAATATTAAATATATATCATAAGAGAAATCATGAGAGAGAGAGAGAGAGAGAGAGAGAGGGGGGGGAAGGCANTATCATAAGAGAAATCGCGAGAGAGAGAGAGAGGGGGGGGAAGGCAAACACAGACAGATAGATAAATAGATATAGAATAGGTTAACAGTATGACAGTTGATTGAAAATCGCAAGTATTAGTTAAACAAAGCGATGTTGTCATATCTCATTGACATCTAACATTTTTGATAAAGGACAGCAATAATTTCTTGATTTATTATTATTTGTCACATAGAAATCGTGTAGTGAATGTTAATCGTGTTTTTACCAACTATTTGTTGATATATGTAGTTTATAATGAAAAATTTTTATTCAGATGGTAGCATTATTTACGTAGTTATAACGAAATAATCATCATCGTCATATATCTGTCTTACTCTCACTCATAAGAATATACGTAAAAATCACGATTTTTAACTTTGGATTTCTCACAAACTATGTAGACAAATTCCGCAAAATTTTAATGGTGAACGTGTTATGTTGCAAAGAATGTAATATTGAATTTTTATGCAATTCGAAGCATTTGCATAAAGGTAAACAAACTTCTTAAAAAATATTACCGATACAAAGCTGTTACGAGAGAATAGGCATAATGGAATCTATATAATCGTCGGCCCAAAACGAGAGAATTTATAATTCTCATTACTATTGTTTCGATTCCCATTTTATTGTAGATCGATCGAACGAAATTGTCTGTTTCGCTGCAGCGTAGTCAGCGCAAAGTTTACGAGTGATTAGTTACTCGATGTTAATCGATCGCGTCGCGCAGCCTGAAAGGAATAATTGTACGCGAGGGACAAACAAGTGAAGCGGCTCGCTTACCTGCTTGCTCGAGAGTCGTCACGCAAGTGACAGCACCTTGCGTAACAACCTGTATGCGGTAACAATAACACATTGCGTCGCGCGCCACAAAAATAGACATCAAAGTCGCGCGCAAGTCGACTTGTCGTTTTAAGATGCAAAGTGTTTTGCAAAACGAGTTATGTACATATATTTTGCTTCATGCGTTCTAATATGGTGTCGATGAAGAAGCTGTTACGATTCTGCTTATTTGAAATCTCAATCGACCTTTGTCTTGATTGAAAAAGTAAATTAAAATTTGCCATTACCCTTTTCTAAATTTTTACATTCTAAGAGAATTGAAATTTTACGCGATTTTAATAAAGGAAAAAATGAAATTAGATCAAGACTAATAGGATGATTCATGTTAATTTTTTGATTTCTTAAATTTGTAATCTCTTTTTTCGAGAAATTTAAAAAATGAATTAAATTCTATTTAAGAAAGGCTAATAAGAGTCAAATGCGTAAAATTAGAATACTTTGTATTCTAATTTGTTTTATATTCAATAAAGTTTGCAATTTTCTCAAATAAATTGTAACTGTGCATCAAGAATCGCACTTGACTGTCATTAGCCTTTCTTAAATATTATTATTTCTAATTCTTGAGAGTCCCTTTGGAATTTTATTACTAAATTCTATTTGCTGAATACAAAATTAGAATTACTAACATACATGCATACATACATACATACATACATACATACATACATACATACATACATACATACATACATACATATATATATAATACATATATATGTATAGGTATATATAACAATATATCGATTATATTACAATAATTGATGCGTTTATAATCCTAATTTTTTTTTATAATCCTCATTTTTTCTCTAATTTCTAAAATTTCTCTTTCCCATGCTTTTTCCTCACTTCTCAAATCTGGGTTCGACCCCATTTTCTTTATTCTTATCTTCTTCCTAATCGATAGTCTCTTTTCCCTTCGTCGCGAATTTAATTAATGCAAAGGAGTTTCTTCTGAATATCAAGGAGCTTCATCCTTTAAGTACTATGTAAGAATTTTAAGTTTTACTCCTGGAACTTTGATTTGGAAGTAGTTTGTCAATTTTGATGCGATTATAATCGCAAGATCGAATCTGAATAATAAACACATGGAGTTCAGGGTTGGGTAATTTAATTATAATAATTTTTTTTAACTAAATTAAGTTAAAATTAATGGCTTATAAAATTAATTTAGTTACGTTAAGTTACATGAACAAAAAATTAACTTAATTAAAAGTTACGTTAAAGTTAAATTAAGTTAAACTAAAAGTTATTTTTGAAAAGTATTATTCATATTAAATTAGAAGGTCGTAATTTTTTGAAGTTATATTAGAGAAAAAGGAGGTAAGATGGCAACGTTAAAGTTTGTCGATTTTTCCTAATTTCTGTGATAATATGAAAATAATTTATTTCTTTTTCAGATTCACTGAAACTTTTCTTATCATCCTTAAAGGTTAAAAGCTGTTAAATAAATTATATTATTTTTAAATTTTGATTTTGTAAAAACATCAATTTTATCTTGTCCCCATAGCCGAATAAGATGACTTTTAATAGTGGATAAGATGACAAACGGTCAAGTAAAGTTAAAAATGTATTTCTTATGAATAAAAAAGATTTATTATAATATAATAAACTTGTATTATTTTGATATTACAGTGTAGTTAAAAAATGTAAACGGAACGGAAAATATTTGTGTAATTTGCAAATATAAAATTATTAAAAATACGTTATGTACATTGAAAAAAATTTTTATTTTTAAATACATATATTTATTTTAACATCAATTCCTTGATATAAAAAAATATTTTTTTAAGTTTAAAAATAAATTACTTTATATTAATATTTATTTAAATCAAGGAAATGATTTGAAGGAAAGAAACTTTTTTTCAGTGTATAGTTAGAATGCTGTTAAGAACGAAAAAACTGCACAAATGCGTCATCTTGCACGACGTTTGTCATCTTATCCACAGTCGTCATGTTTATTTATTTATAAAATATAAATGTTACAGTGTGGAAAAATGGAAAATATTAATACATTATTATATGTTTTTAGCCATATAATATTGTGATGTTATAAAGAAAATGAAAATATTTATAATTATGTCATTTCTTATAAATAAATTCTAAAGAATTACATATAAGTGCAGCCAAAATACATTTCTCATTATATTATCCATTTTTGAATAGATTGAAATCAAACTATTAGAGATTATTTATCATTATCTAATATCTCTAATGAATTAAGCAACGGCTCGTCGTTTGTTATTAACTTTAAAAAATTAATAATTTGTCATCTTCCCCCTCTTTTCACTACTCAAAACGATTATAATATGAATCATCAAGAAAATTTAATATTTTATTTGTAAATTGAGTTTATATGAAATAAAAAAGAAATGTATTTTTTCTAATTTTTTTCTTTTACATAAATAAGCTTTTATT
The DNA here is from genome assembly GCA_003595255.1 of Solenopsis fugax. Lineage (NCBI taxonomy): Eukaryota > Metazoa > Arthropoda > Insecta > Hymenoptera > Formicidae > Solenopsis > Solenopsis fugax. The sequence goes on along the minus strand of QKQZ01000978.1, from coordinate 20,868 downwards.
ATAACTTAGGAAAAATGTTAGTAAATTAAAGTTTATGTTTCCAAAATAACTAGTTGAAGTTAAAAATTAAACCATTTAAAATTAACCAAATTAAGTTAAAAGTTGTAAACTTTATTATTTAACTTTTTAACTATTCAACCTGCATGGAACAAATAGATGCGAATACTAAATTAAGGAATATTTCGAGAATAATTATTTCCGTCACGTATTTATATTTCAAACGTTTAATAAAGGCTCGAATTTTCGAGCGCGTGATTGAATTCCTCGATTAAGAATAACATTCCCTTTTTGTGCATTTTATGCCCTCATCAGCACGGCTACAAGAAAATGTCTAGCATATTTTTCGTCTGCCCTTAAATTACGCTCGTGAAAACAATGACGCCGCCGGCTACTTTCAGGATTACATCAATTTTTATGCCGGACGAGTATATCCGGCGTAGCGGACTTTAATATGCCGGCTCGAAATAAGACGTAATAAAGTCGTCTGGGTAAAAACGTGGAGGATGTAGTTACGCGAGGTGGTAGCAAATTACAAGCCTCCCGCGCAAAGGCAAAAGCGTGAACCCGATGACATCGCGCTTCTTGCGAAGAGGCGCGGGCGGGAACGGCGCGGCGCGCCGACGTTGTCCGGGGTCTCATGCAATCTCGCGGTGCGGACGAGTTTGCCCGCTCTTGCTCGCGTGACCACGAAGAAGAGCACGAGGACGGCGACATGTGCGAGGAGCGTCGACAAGAAGCGTCGTCGACTGCCGGCTGCTGTTGCCGCGACGCGACGCGACGGTCGAAACTACCCGCTGTGCATCGTGCGGTTGACGGTTTTTCGTGCGAAGGTTGCAAAGTCCGTGCCGCACACGGCCGCGCGATCCGAAGGGAAGAAGGGGTCACTCTCTGAGACTGGGTTGTAGGGTGCACCGTTGGTTGGCCCGATGCAACCGAACGCAACGTTGGCGGCCGTTGCTCTCTGGTGTACGCCGAGCTCACTGAAGTGGAACAAAGCTCAATCCCGATGAGCTGACTTGGCAATTCCACGCTCGACTCTCCGGCCAAAACTGGCCCGGTAATATTACCGTGCATCGGGTACTGGCTTTACGGGTCGCGGGTGGTCACTTGACCCGTTCTACCTACCTACGGGCGGCCGGGCGCGTTATTGATTCAAAAAAAGGGGTAGGGCAGGAACGCATCGGGGAGAGGGAGAGAGAGAGAGAGAGAGAGAGAGAGAGAGAGAGAGAGAGAGGGTGGTTGCAGCATCGCGAAGAGCTGGACACGCCAGGAGCGAAGGAGGCGAACGTACAAGGTATAAATCGCGCGCACGCGAGAAGAGCGTGGTCGAAGATTCGGATGCGAACGATGTCAATGCGGCAAAGTCAACGGTGATGCATGGCAAAAACGTGGGTGACATCCCGACTAGCGGGACCAGCGAGAAAAATGGAATGGTACGAATGGCTTTATTCGGGCAATCGTATCGAGGAGGGGGCGGGGGAGCGTGCTACGCGAGCTATAAACGTCGGCGACGTAAGAAACGAAGGACAATTCCCGACGGGGGATGTACAAAACTCTGTGATGGACAGAGAAAGGGCATGTAGCAAATTGTGAGATACGGAAGAAACGGAGATAACATAAATGCAAAAAAAAAGAAAACTATGAGAAAGTCGAGTGTGCAGAGACACGGTGATCGAGGTGGTAGATATGTTATTATCACAAAAACCCAAGTGATATGTGAAGGAAAGGAAATCTAAAATACAAACAAAATCTAAAGTACAAAGCGTCATGGCAGGAAGGGAAGCACCGAAGACCCGAGAAAGGGCAAAGTAGAAAGTGAAGGGATGAAGTACGTCGGCGTCTCGAGACGGTAGAACTTTGAAAAAGAGAAATGGGCGGAAGGAAAGCGATGACGAGGAGAAAGACGGAGTGCGAGGAGGCTGCGAAGGAGGAGGAGGAGGAGGAGGAGGAGGAGGAGGAGGAGAAGGAGGAGGAGAAGGAGGAGCGCATTCGGGAAAGCGGATACGCGCCGTGATGCTACGCGAAAATTCTACTGTCGTTCCCTAAGAGGCTTCCATTTGCAAATTTCGCGGGCTTCTCCTTTTCTTGGCTGCGAGCTGCGACGGAGAGGAGCGAAACATCGCGGACTTCCCGCGAGAAATACGCGAGAAAGCACGCGCATGCATATATAGGAAGGTGTCCCAGAACTGTCGGATGTATCCTTCGAATCGCAAATTTAATTGCGATGTGTGTATATTGCTAGTGCCGGCTGACCTAGTTGTTAAAAAAAATTGAAAATATACTAATATCACTTAAAATAATTTGAGATAATTTGAGAGAAAATCGTAGCTCAATTTCTGAAAAGGTATTTAAAAGAACAATTTTTAAATCTTTAAAAGACTTTTCTTAGAAAAAGTTAATAATTTTTTCAGTTCCGTACGCACACGGAACTCACAGTTATGAGGTTACTTTATTATCAATTTTGCATAATCAAATTGGAAATGTCGCCATTTGAAACGGAAGCATCGCCGAGGAAAAAAGCTTGAAAACAGAGCCTTTTTAAAAACAAAATCTCGTTTTCAGGTTACTACCGAGCAAACGATTCTCTTCTTTTTGGCAGAAATTTATATTAAAATTTAATTAACTATACGTGATATTGTAACTCAGAAACGTAAATTTTGCTCAGAGAAAAATCGCATTGAAATTTGTCGTGGAATTTGTGACTGTGGGTGGATACCCGACACGTTTCTGCGCCGTGTAAATCGGAATAGGACAACGAATAGTTCCCCTCGGCAAATAATAATAAATCCTTGCCTTCTGATACATTGATTCCGCGAGGCCGGCGCGCTTCCAGACGTCCGTTGCGATGTGTAACGCAATTCGCTCGGTGCAAACCGGGTTGTTTTCCTCGCCGCCGCGCCGCGCCGTAGAAAATTCTTTTATTGGCTTCGATCGCGACATATCCTATCTCCCAGGTAGGGCATTTTCTCACCAACAAATGCACGAGTCGCGCTTGTATCCCCACCAGTCGGAAAACCAACTGGATCAAAGGTGATTCCAACATTGACCGAAACAGAATTATCGGAATCGGAGAGAGCATTTCTTCTCGGATACATACGCGAATTGAATTAGGACTTACAGCTACCCGACAAGAATACATCGCGCGGATCATGTCAAACGGAAATGTTTGGGGAGTGGGTCGACGCTTTTTCTCTTCCATAAAAGTCACGTTGTACGACAATATTTTACGTACGGAAACGAATGTTTTATATATACACAGTCAATTAATTGCTCGGACGTAAGATACGGAAGTTTATTTTATGCTACAAATTCATCAAATACATTATAATTTTTTAGAGAAAACACAATTGAAAGTGAAAACTCTTGTCAGTGATGTATTCCATCAAAAGTATGATTTTAATTAATGTTATAGCATAATATAAATTAAAGTAAGCTCTTAATATCTTGTGTGTCCGGATAATTAGTTCCGTGACTGTATGTAAGATTATTTTGTTCATTTAATATTATTCCGCCACAATTTTAAAAGTTGATACCATATTTTTACACACGTTTTAGTAAAAACAGGATAGAGATAAAGCAGAATCAGCTTTGTTGCTATTTTATTTAAATACATGTTTCAATTTGCTTTTGTTAATAACAGACCAGTGAATCTTTTCAATTTGAACACAAGTTTCTAGTGGAAATGTAACGCTGAGCAAGAGTTTTCACTTTTAATCGAGTTTTCCTAATATTTGGTGAATTTGAGCATAAAATAATCCAATATCCCGTGCTCGGATAATTAGTTTCCTGACTATTTATATACGTTACCACTTCTTTTTGTAGCAAAGAAGGTTTTACAAACTATTAAATCGCTCCATGCAGTTGTCTAGATTGTCGCTTACGCTTACATGTAATGCTATCGCTAAATTCGACGAGATCATGCTGTATCTATGATATAGCGTTACATGTAACCGCAAACGACAATCTAAACAGCGTGGAGCGATCTAATAGTTTGTAAAGCGTTCTTTGGTACAAAAAGAAGGTCACAGAGACGGGGCGACAGCGAGGGGTTAAGCAACTTGACCCGAACCATTGGATGTTTCACCTGGACGGAATCATCCCCACCGCTCCGACGATCCGCACCCTCTTGACGTCACAGATGCACCCCATGACGTCACGCCGTCGCAACGTCACTGCGCCGTCGGTTGCCCCAGGTCAGGGCTCGTTTCCAGGGACGTACTGTGCCGAGAGAGAGAGAGGATATCGGCGTCGGTGGCGGCGTGCAAATCATCCCCTCTCGCGGGGACGCCTATGATCGGAGGGGGTATTAGCCGCGGGCAATTAATTACCGAAGCAGCGGCGGGGGTGGACTCGTTAATTACAGCCCCGGTACTCGTGAATGTTCGAATATTAACGAATGTACTTGCCCCGGTGTGTTAGTGGCGATTAGCGTGAGCGTTAATAAATCATTCGGAACGCATTAATTCATTCAGAGATTAGCGTTAATAAAGGATTAGACAATACCATTCGGTAATGAATACCGTAGATTAGCGCGGAATTAAATGTAGACTACTCCTAGCGATTAGCAAGTAATTATCGAAACGGAGTGCGATAATAAAGGACTTATTTACATAGATTCAGCTGTGCCGTTGAATACAGCTTTATAGTAAAATTTCGTTGGCGAATAAAGCAAATATGTGTATCACGAAATACACTTTTTTTCGTCGCTATTACACGTAGAAAAATATTACGTGAACGTAATGTAAATTATTTTATTGTGTATCTCCGCTACGTACATCTCAAGCGTCGTATAATTATCTCGGAATTACTATTATTAAAACAAGCTGCTTTCACTGTAAAAAAAAAATTCTTTTGGCTAAATTAAGAACTCGCTGTATAAATAAAGCGATACGCATGACGTCGATTAAATACTGGTAACGTCGACAGCACGCAAGTCACTCCCTTCATGAACGCGGAGCATTAGCCGTAGGCAATTAATTACTCAAATACCCACGCAACACAGTGACGCGTTAATTATACTAAGGGCGTTCGTAAATACTCAAACGACAACACAGGAACGTTCTGACGACAAACGAGCCCGATAGCGTATGCTGCGACGATGACAGCATATTGCATCGTGCAGCCACTCTTTTAATTAGAACAGGAATGTTTATGTGTAACTTTATCCTAAGTAGAGGAACCCACTAGCTATGTCATTAGATCATAATCGCGCGACGCTGAAAATCTCACAAAAGATTCCACAGATCTCTCACCGATACTCATTATTCTATTACATTTTATTAAATCTTTTTAATTCATCAAGAATAATCGCGTACACTCGAGAAAGAAGTGTGTAATTTTAAAATGCTTTATTATTTCTGTCTCCATTTTTTAAATACTTAAAAACACTAAAATATTTAAAGCCTGTTAAAGATTTCAGTTGCTTAAAAAACAGAGACAAAAATAAAACATTTTAATATCTTAAAATTAAATGTTTCTTTTTTTAGTGCAGAGAGAAAAAAGCGTACCAATTTGTGTAACAATGTTTATGCTTATGCAATCAGTATCGATGATGGTAAGGACATCTCTTATCAATATATGAAGTCGCGATTCGATCAATTTCTCTCGGAGTGAAGAATAATTATTCTCCAGTTACGATCAATTGTGCTATTGTGCTACGTCAGCAAAACGTCTTAAATCCCGAGAATTTACCAGCGATTTCGGTCGTGGGTCGGAGCGCGCGGCGCTTTATGAGTGGTCTCGTTATCGAAATGCGATAATTTGTTTAGGCGACCGCGAAATCGCTCTTACCCTCGCATCCCTCTCGCTTCATCACACGAGCTGCATCATCCCCGCTGCACCGACGATTGTCCCCATTCCCGTCCTGGGCGTACACACATTTTCGTCGCCCCTCGACACCGCGTTATCGTGCGCCTGACAGGACTGACACTTTGGCATCATTACGATGTAAATGAACGCAGAGTGTCAATACTGGCTGGGCTCGCACGACCCGTCCATTATTTTCCGCGGTCAGGCATCGCCGATAATTTGTCGGTTAACTCCGCCGAAGTAAATTCCACATGAAATTTCGTACGAGTTATTCCCGCGACATTTTTTTGACATTTTTGCCCATTGTCCGGTTTCCATTCGATTTTACGCTGCGAGGGAAATATTTTGTTTAGAGAGCTGCAATGGCGAAACAACCTTTTAACATATGTATGTGCATTTAGAGAATAAATCTTGATAGAACCTAAGTGAATAATAATAACTTATTGCAGAATCCATTTAGACAGAAATGAGATCACAAAAGCGACGTATGCAATATATACGATAATTAATGATGTCAGGCGGATTTGCAGCTCGCTATTTGACACAATATTTTTGACCATGCGCGGAGAGACCATTATTTTTTTGTGCTGAAAATAAAACAATAACAATATTACGCTCATGTTTATTTCGTACGATCTTCGATGTTATCATACAACTTTAATTGAACGGTAACATATAAAAGAGAAATTTTTAGCCGACAAAAGCGAAAAGCGCGGCAATATGCCGTCCTAACAAAGCCGATTAAAAACATTCGTTATGAGTTTTACTTAAACCAAATGACAATTGGATTTAAACGTGGGCCTGTTCATTTTAACGTTATCACGACGATGACAGCCGCCTGTATCGATCGTACGGAGGTTCGAATTTCCAATTATTTTGACGGAGGAAACCCTCGGTTGTCGTGCGCGGTTTGTGGATCATTCAGAAACAGAAGGAGAGATACGTCCGTCCCGCGGATAATTTTGAGGCGGGATAAATTATATTGCGGCACACAGACGCGCGCGCGTCTCTCCCATATTTGAAGGAGGCGATAACAAGGTCGACAATAACGGCCCTACATCCGCTTTCGCACGTGACAATTTCCCACGTGCGGATGTGTGAAAATTTTTCGATGTTCCTCGCGCGCCACTCCTACCTACCGGAAATTAAATTTTGATAGCGTCTATAGAATCGCGTCGCAAAATTCCATTTTAGATCTATGTTTTCGCAAAGTTCGGCTATATTCGTTTATATTCATGGAGGACGGCGTTACGAATCGACTTATTAGACCGAGAAAAATACGTACGATTCGAGCAGTGTGTTCCGGTTTATAAATTTGGTTTACGCTTTCGATGTTGCGCTCTTTCTAAGAGAAAAAATATTTTTTAGTCAAAAGAAAGACACGTAAAAAATTATAATGAGTAAGGTAAAGTTGCCTATTATGAGATACCTTTTTTTGAAGGCTTATAATTTATTTAATTTATACCATTAACTCCTGTTTTTATATCCAAATTATAGTAAATATATTTAAGTTTCATCACATAAAAAGTTAGCAATCGATAATAGTTATACTTTGTTGTATATGAAATTTTTTATCAAAATTGCCGATTTTGCTAATTCAAAAAAAGGATTCCTAATATGAGATACAAAGGTTTTTTTATATGAGGTAGGTCTTATCATCTTGGACCTTATTAAGTTCAAATTTGGCTCCAGACTCAAAATCTAGTTGATCAATCAAATAGCTCTTTCGATACTCAAAAACTTTTGTACGTAACATTTTTCTCCAAAATCTATTCTCTTCGAGATATTTTAAAGTCTCATGCTGAAGGCCATAACTTTCAAGCCTCATAATTCAAAAGTCCTCAATGAAAAACTTTATTATAGCATTTTGAAAAATTCTCAAAGTCAGAATATGCAATAATAAATGGGGATTTTTGAGTGTCTCATATTATGAGTTCCACGCTTTACGGTTTCACGATCACCAAATTTAATATTTATAATTAAGCAAATCATCACATCTCGTATTTTTCTATTAATACAACTTTACTCTATCACTGCTTGCAGAATTTATCATCAAATATTTGTTTATTTTATAATAAATAAGGTTTAAAGACTCATCTCAATAAATCTTGACAACATCCAATTTCAAAAAATTTTTTTTTCAACGACGCACGCATGATCTAATAATGAATTTTCTACTAAATAAATTTCACTCCAAGAGTAATAAGTTTATGATGGACCAAACACATGCGTTTATTAATGTAACAGAAACCTCGCCGCCTCATTTTAGAAACCTATCCCATAATAGGCGACTTTACTCTACCACAAATTCAAGATAACGCCAGATAATAGCGCGAAGGTTCTTCACACAGATTTTTAAAATCGTCGACAAAGATCGCGGAAATCGTTCTTACAAAATTATCGATGATCGAAGTGAGAAAAACAGTTCAAATTAATACAATCATCGTGGCATATCGGAGCCATAGATATAAATAGATCGAGCGTGTCAGGTAGTGAAGATCAGGTAGAAAAAAGCAGGAAGGAGTTACCGTATTCCTTTCTCTCTTCTCTTTTACTGTCAATTGTCTTCCGTCTCTTTCTACGTGACCTTTAAGTTTCGCGCTCGGTCTATCTTTTCTGTCTATGATCGGAACGGCGAATGTTCGTGCATGGGCTAATTTCGAATCGAGGCCCAAATTGCCAAGAACTCCGGCGATTCCGCCGTGTACCAGAGAGGCGACAAGAATACAGTGGCAATAACGCTGTTATCTGGCCACGCCATGTGAGCATTTCCCACATCGTCTAATCTATCTATATCGAGATTGGTATCATATCCGCGTATACATATATAATTACGTGTATAATTACGAGCGATCACCATCGCCAAACACGCCCGTTCAGATCGCAGCCCGTCTCGCGATAATGACGGAGATAGGAAGAATTTTCGTTTGTTATCCTCTTACATTAAATTTGCACAAGCGAAGTCACGGCGAGTAGCGCGCGACGCAGACTTTTCCACTGTTTTCCCTACGCAAATAGGCACAGTGTCTTTAGGAAAACAGGAACTAAGGCAGAAAAGTAAAGCGAAGACGTCTTTTAAGTGGCCCGCAGAGCTGAAAACTTCTCCGCGGTAACATATAATCTGAAGTCTTATATTTTATTACTTACCACGAAATTAATTTCACTAATTGAACATTAAATTGAATTGCGCGCGGCACGCTAGAAATATCACACGCGTAATTAATTCGCTTTTGAATCGAGTATTAGAGCCGAAATATCATGCGTGATAGATATAGATCATCATTGGTAAATGCATAGTACTCTCTTCCTTCCCCTCTCCCTCTCCCGCTGCGCGTGTATGTATGTACGTATTATAGTTGCTGTATATATGCAGACACGGATCATTAGCTGACGTTAAGCGAATATACATGTAGAGCCACATAGCAAGCGAACTCGTCCAGCGAAATGCCCATATGGGCGAACGTCTATATGAACATTACGAATACGAGAACGGATAGTTGCTCACAGTTATGTGTTTACGTCCACATATGTGCGTCGTTTTTTTTCTCCGCGTGAGTAAACGTGAGCTAATTAATATTTGCGATCGGTCCGCGAATAAGGTATTGAATCGTATATTTACGAGCTTTGTACATCGTTATAAAACGCGGTAATATAGTTACTATTTGCCAACATGTATGTTGTACAAAATGATAATGTTTTCTGTTATTTTCTGCATATGCAGAAAATTCGAGTTCTCCGCGATCAGCTGAGAATCGAATGTTTGCAGTGTTATTTGTTGCGATCGTTGGAGAGATAACAGATTTTACTTACAAGGAACCGATCCGAGGTGTCCACCTCCGATCTTGACGAGCCTTTAATATGTTATTGTACAGATAAAAATAAGGGACACGTATTTTTTTATACGTGCCCGTTTTCACTTTTAGGGGGTGAAACACCCTTCTGTTTTTTTCTTTCGAAGCATATATCGTCAAAACTATAAGAGATAGAGAAAAATGTTTTAATTAAAAGTTGAATGGCTTGAAGAGTACTTTATAACAGTGATAAAAAAAATTTTTGAAAAAAAGTGAAAACGGGCACGTATAAAAAAATACGTGTCCCTTATTTTTATCTGTACAATAACATATTAAAAGCTCGTCAAGATCGGAGGTGGACACCTCGAATCGGTTCCTTGTTAGACGAAGAGAAAGAAAGATTTATAGGTAAGATATATGTGCGCCGAATCAAGCCTAAAATACTGAACCCACATATTTATAGATGTACATTGTATTTCTGATGTTTATTGTGCGTGTGCATGCGCGCATGGCGAGTATCATTAGTCGATGTTAAGCGAATATACGCATATGTATCTGCGTAAATTGCACTGCCGGGTATCAATTTTGGGGATGTATGCAAACGACGTGCGCGGTTAAACGCCAGCGAGAGGAAACACGCACGTGATGATTCCCAGGCGCGATAGATTTCCGCGTGATGTGGTTTTGCGCGCCTTTCGAACGGAAGAAAATTATACGATACATCCCCCGCGGCGAGAAAACGCGCTTGTAGAAACTTAATTCGTGATTTCATCAAACAGAAGTTATACGAATAAAAGAGAGAGACTGATTGACTGACTGAGCTTTTATTCACATTCTAGGGCACTGCCCTTTAAGAATATTTACAGTGTAGGCGTACAATGCATGTTACAAAAACGTTATGATTAAGGTCGACGTAAAACAAAATAACAAAATAAAATCAAAATAAAAATTAAAAACTTAACTAACATTACGAGCGTGAAGATTATCTTTCTTACTAACAGGGAAACATTCCCAAGTGTGAATTTCTGATTTTAATGAAACTTTGTATACATGTAGGTTACATAAATAGATGAATTTAGAAAATATCAGTTGCTGCCCAAAAACGATTTTAAGGGGTAAAAACACCACTCTTGTGTAAAGCAATTTTCAACTTTTTTTGTTATATCTCAAAAACTATTCAAGATATCAAAAAATGTTTTATATAAAAATTTTACAATAAAAATACCTCTATTTATTCCCATTAATAATATTATTTTTTAAATAATTTTTGAAAAAAAAATTTTTTTAATAATTAATTAAAAAATATATGATTGACGGGAATGGATAGAAGTAACTTTATGGTAAAACTTTTGTATAAATTATTTTTTGATATCTTGAATAGTTTCTGAGATAAAACAAAAAAAGCTGAAAATTGCTTTACACATGAGGGATGTTTTTACCTCTTGAAACCGTTTTTGGGCAGCAACTGATATTTTCTAAATTCATCTATTTATGTAACCTATATGTGTACAAAGTTTCATTGAAATCAGAAATTCACACTTGAGAATGTTTCCTTGTTACTTACAAAAAAAAAAGAAAAAAAAACAGAAATAGAGTGAAAGACGAACTATGAAATGTGATGTTACGCATCATAAGCTTAATTAGACATGCTGACCAGTATAAAAGAGAAAGAGAGAAAGAAACGTATTTTTCTCAAGCTCCATACGCGCGTCTAAAAATGTGTTTTGATAGAAGTCTATAGGCCGATGTAATCGAGAAAGAGAAACGCATTGTGCGCCCTGCGTCGAACTATCTTTAAGTTAATCGCTGCCGCAAAACGTTGTGTAACCGCCACATCCAATTTGAGGGACAAGAAAGTCCGAAAATGTTAATTCACTTTCGCGGCGGTAACACGTTTTGGCGTAGCAATTTGTCCCGCGTCCTGGAAAATGCAGGGGCATAAACTTTGTAATTTAGTTACGTTTTCTCGTTCACGCGAAGCGCTCGCGTGGTGCATGCAAATGTTATTACTCGCGTCGATCCCAACGTCGAGTATCAATTCTGGAGGTGCAAATGAGAATGATGGAGAAAGAGGGGAAAGGTAGATGCAACACGTAATTTTTCCAAGAGACTCGAAACAACGAAATCGATTTTACGTCGCGTTAACGGTACAATTAGATACTTTCCCTCGGAACGATATACGTGCTGAGTACGTTTGCGTCTGGGTTACATCTAGCACTGGCTAATTTCGAAGCTTGCGGTCGTATTTTCGTCTGCGTACCATAAATTCGAATTCTGCGGTTAAATTTCCCGGCTAGACTTCGATATTACCGAGTGAATTTGGAAGCGACGAGACATTTATGCATAAACAATGAGCTTACACGAAGGTACAAGACAACGTGTGTATATTCGTGAAATATTCCAGACATTCATCGATGTCCTTCTATTTGTCGATACTATATTTATACCGCGTATATCAATGATAGCTTGCGATATCTATGGTCTTTTTGGTCTATGACCGCGCGTTATAAATCTCAGCTGGAGCTATTAAAGCGAACGAATTAGGAGATGCAGTTTTTAAACGACTAGGCGGTAACGCGGATATCGCATCGGGTATATCGCGTCTCTCCACCGATAGAGATACACTTTATCATCGACGATTGGAATAAAAATGAAAATAAAAGCGCCGGTTATGGGACACGGTAGCACAGACGCGCTCACGATGCGCGTACGCGATACGTACGGTGTTGTTCGGAAATCGATTAACCCATATACGCCAGGAAAATATGCCTCGCTCATAGATGCCGAATGTTCGTGTGAATCGTGCTCTCGTGTCGCAGATCGCTTTGTAACGTTGTTACGCGTGGGATTGCGCGCTCGCAAGTGTACCGTAGCGTAGTAATCGTTGCAGGGAGAAAGAGAGAGAGAGAGAGAGAAAGAGAGAGTGAGAGAGAGAATGTGATTGATATTGCGTCGCGGATGTGTAATGTGCAATAAAGCGGTAAAGAGATCGGATACCCCGCGGCCCTCGATAATAGTTTAAGCTCGCGCCTTTGTCAATTTTGCATTAAGTTGGGTTAATCCGTTCGTTACGCCGCTGTTTCGAGGGGGATCAAAGGGGAACGCGGGCGTATAACGAAAATCAAAGCTGCGCGACGTGATGCAAAGTTCAATCGGATTACAGGATGGACGCATTATAGCGCGCGGAATGCGTAAGATGAAGTTACGCTCATCCATGTGCTCGCGCGCGTGTAATGCGATTGTGTTACCCGGGAAAATTCTCGTTCTCTTTCTCTCTCTCTCTCTCTCTCTCTCTCTCTCTCTCTCTTGTTGCTCGATAATTTTACTTGCGCAAAAAAAAATACATATAGAAGTACACGTTGTCACGAGCGATTTTCCCATCCCACTTAAGTCGCACGTTCGATCAAACGTAATTACCCTGTAGACCGGTGCTAAGGATGCGTCGAGCATAAACGTGAATAAACATGCGAAATAAGCAAGGCACAAGTGTAGCGTCACGCGACTACGCCTCTCCCAACACAATACTCTCGTTTGAAACGGCTTCCTCTCGCAGTCGCCAGGACGACGCACCGGCATTGCTCTCGTCACGTTGGCGTATTTACTGTAATCAGACCTTAATTGGAAACCGGGTGCTCTGTGCCCCCGGGGACAAGGCGCTTCCTTCCGGTAGAACTCGCACCAAGATTACTCGGTATGCGTGAGACACGCAAACACACGCGAGAAACGTTTGAGGGCGGCCAATCAATCGCTCTTTCCCGCTATATGGAAGTTTCACTCGCGCGTCTGCTAAAACCCCGAGTAGTCGCAAATCAGTATATAACTCCGCTGTATTGAGGAAAACCTGTGAATTCGCGGCAATAGGCAAAAAGAACAAATTTTTCAATGAAATGCATAGATCGGCAGAATCGATCGGTACTGAAATGGTATTGTATATAAAAGATATAGAAGATACATATACCGAATATACATATATGAAGCGAACGTGAAAAAAAAAAGAGAATCAGTGAGCATAGGAGAAATATTAATTATGAGACGACTAAAAGTGTGATAATCATTAATCATATGATGGAATTGGACCATATTTTTGACTGGGAGAATACAAACATTTTGGATTATAAATTTAATTATTATAAAAGATTAAAAAATTTTAGAAATGATAATAAAAATACAAAAAAATAATATAAATTGTGCGAGTAATACCGAACTTTGAGACGCTTCTTATTTCAACATATTTGAGAAAATGTTTAAAGAAAGGCAATACAACCTTTATTTATATAAAACATTCTTGGCAATGAGAACATCTTTTGTCATTTTAACATATTTTCTCGGTTTAACTTAGGTCGGTATTCATAGTCGTAAATAATTTTCAATCTTTGATGATTGAAAGCGTAGTTAATTATGGATTCATTCATTTTTTCTTTCAAAGATTGAAAATTATTTACGACTCTGAACCGGTCTTTGACTCAATCTATCAACGTTAACGACACTGAACAGTGTCATATCATCAATCCACACATATAGTTTCCTTGATTTATGACTGATTTTACGACTGCTATATGAATCATTTAAACATACTGTAAATTTTCTGGAATTTTTTGTTATATATGTAAATTTTACGTGCTTACTATATAGTTTTATGCTTTCACGACTCCGATTCTTAAATTTACAATTTAGTTAACGTTACAATTTTTGCGTACTAACTCCGATTTTTAACTCTTGATTGATCGTTTTTTTAACTTATGGATTTTAACTTTTGGATTAAATCTTAGCTCGGAAAGTCTTAACGATTTTATTTTCATGGCAAAGTTATTTATTTCTATTAGAAGGATCTTTTATGCTGATTTTCGTCAACGTGTCACCGACATGTTTGCAATTGGTAATACATAGAATAACCGATTCGTAAAATTTGACTTCGATATTGAATTCTGTTACTTTTAATTTGGTCTGCAGTATTAAATATGTTTTTATAATTGAAATTTTACGTCATTTAATTTTTATTTTTACGACTAAAGGAAAGACCAAGTAAGATTGAAACGTATATCGATTCAGATATTCTTTTTTTATTTAAAATATAATTAATTAATATATAAATTAATGTTGAATTAATCGCTATCATTCTGACTCTATTACTCGTTTTCGAATTTCTTTTTATACTAACGAGTTAATATATTTTTATGAATACATAAAGTTTTCTTCTATCATTGAGTGTTCTTTTCTTAGGTGCGAAAAGCACATTTCTTAATAATTGTACCGTAAAGAAGCGAATTGCACTAATGCGAATAACGCAATGTGGTGGTATTTATCGCGGACTTCAAAAGGACACTTTCGGCTGGCTATGTATTATGATTTTATAACAATTCGATAGACTTTGATTAATAATTGCATTACGATCATAAAAAGCCCGCTAAAATATCGCGATAGATTACGTCAAATCGACGACTCTTGTATTGAAAAACATATCGTGTCGCCAACTATATCACGCATGATTATCGCCAATCCTCTTGTTACCATCGTAATGCTCATTTTGCTCGTTAATCGCGCGATTAATGACGCTGTTGACATTATCTCCAATTTGGTTACATTTCGATTTGTGTCTCTAAAGCAAGCATAGAGCCAATTTTTAAGCACTAATTTTAGGTATCTAATTAAGCACTTTACTTTTTCCATGAGACAATACAAACATTCGAAATCATTCAATGTTTTAATTGACAAGATTAACGCTCTGTATTCACAATAGTTTTTGGCATCTTCTTTACACATGTTGCTTATGACAGTTCTAAGTTAATTTTCATTACTTTTACAGTAAATACATAAAAAAAGTCTTTAATAACACTTACATCTCATAGAATTGAAAATCACTCGAAAAATTGCACAAGCTCAATTTTCGTTTTTTAAGAGTAAACTTTCACTCTATAAGATTTAAAGAGCACATTTTAACATGTCTAGAAAGTATTTGTACGGTTGATTTATTTGTAAAAAAATTGTAATATAATTGTGGTTAATATGGTTGATTTATTTATAAAAAAAAAATGTAAATATAATTGTAGCATTCTTAGTTTTTCAGAAAAAAGGAATTTGCAGGACAAAATTGTCAACTCTTGTCACAGAGTGTTAATAATATGTCACACCTGTCGATGATAATAATTAATTCATCCATTGGTGTGTGCATCAATTTGGAATCTAAGCTCAGAACAATTTTTAGCTACGGATGAGTAGCGAGTTGAAATCATATCGTCCGCCTCTAGGAATAAGTACGCGAATTACTTTCGTTATTTTATCAAGTTGTAATATCCGAGGAGAAAAATTCTATAAACGTGAAATCTCTTCCGTTCTTCTTGCGATAGATATTCTCGAATTGAAAATACGTATTTTTCGTTCCCCGACGGGTTTCGCAACGTAGACACAACGACGGCGGCAATATACCTAGATGGTATATTGTCACGAGTGCGCGCGCGAACGCGGACGACGGCGACGTTTAAAATCACGAGACAGACATTGGTAGTCGCCGTTTATTCAGCGTCCGCTCGTTTCAACGCGCGACGACGCGACGTTCGACACCGTCGTCGCTTGACAGACGCCGACCATTACTTTTGACACGTTTCTATACCGTATGCCGCCCGTCGCGCGTCGTAACCTTTCGTAGGTTGTACCACGTCATTTATGAAGTTCCTTTCAGCGAATCGCGAAAATCGAGAAAACTTTCTCGCTGTACCAGAGACATTTTCGGCATTTATACGTCGAATGCGATCGAACGCACCAAGCCCGATAAAAGTTTGTCCACTCTTGATATTGATAAATTGCGGTTGCAACCATTTGTCAACTCTTATGGTTATTTCTGGCATTACGGGCGCTCG
Source organism: Solenopsis fugax (assembly GCA_003595255.1). Taxonomy (NCBI): domain Eukaryota; kingdom Metazoa; phylum Arthropoda; class Insecta; order Hymenoptera; family Formicidae; genus Solenopsis; species Solenopsis fugax. The sequence goes on along the minus strand of QKQZ01000978.1, from coordinate 4,415 downwards.
ATCTATTGAGCAATATTTTGTATAAAGAATCCCGCTGAACAGTTTTTCCCGACATTGCTATTGTAAAAAATGGTTTCGCATGGCGCACATCATTCGTGCGAAACTGCCGGTAGTTCCGGGTTATTGTTTATATGTATTTATAAAATGCATAAATGTAATATGTCTATAAACAGCGCGACTACGCCTATTACGTATTCCGCGCTATTATTTTGAACCTATAAACTCAAACAAGTCCAGTTTACTCTATTGTTGGAAATCGATAAACGTGCAACAGTGCAACTCTCAATGGGAGTGCGGAATAAATCGTCATTGAATAATGCTCATTCACGCGAAAAGCGGACTATTGAAAGGAATTTAATAACACTGTCATTGAAACGCGAGCAAGGAAAAGACGTAACCTTGCACAAATGAGGAAATGAAGGTAATAAACGCGCGAGCTATTCCTAATGTGGGCGTCCTCACCGGATTTCAAGTGAAAATTTTACGAGCACCTAAAATATAACGCGACGCTTGCTTCGACCTCTCATTTCTCTCGCCTTGCAACCTTCGCGAAATAATGGTATCTCTATATAGAGATACCATTATACAGCCGGGATAATTCTCTGTTAATCCTGCAGGAGAGCTGTACACACTTCTGTACTGCACACACAAAATTATAATATTAACGCTTATTAGTGCTAACTGATAATCATTACGCGTTGCGAGGATAATAATTTTTATCTCGTGAGCGTGAAGAAAGCACAATTAGAGAGAAATTTAATATTGAAACTTAATTTAAGAAATTTAAATTTAATTTCATATCCATTTTTTTTCTTCGTTTTTAAAGCGAGAGGAGAAATCATCCGGAGAAACTCTTCGTAATTTATTTCGCGAAGCGCCCGGTGTAACCGATGAATAGGTAAAGGACCCAAAGTTTGTCCCCGCGTGGCGCCTCATTTCGCCCCCTAGCCGATCTCGGCTATTAAGTATTGCAGCTTGCTGGCGACTGTGGGAACTTTTACTAAAGCTTTTACTTTTGCTACGAACATCCGTTTCTTTCGCTCTGAATTGTACCGTTTGTTCACACATAGCTCGCATAATTTTTCAAATCGAATTTCTAAGGTGATATTTTATCACTTGCTTGTGCTTAGACGTAGTATACTGTTTCTATTTTGAGATTTTGAAGTGGCAATCTTGTTCTGCCACGTGTTGTAGAGAACCGGCTATTATAATAAAAAGTGGCATTGTTCCCACTTTTGCCTCTTTACATAGTCCCGAATTTCCCTCGAGGTGACATTTGGAACACATTCCCTTTTTCATGTCTGTGAAAACCATCACAGTTACTATCTGCGCGCATTTCAAATGGGTGCTTTAATTGGTGTCATGAGGTGTGCATATTCGAACCTCACGCAAAAAAATTTTTGGGCGATTTTTGCGTGGATCTATGACTTTACCTTCTAATATTTATATTTTTCGCAGAGATTGAAACGATTTTTGGTATTTTCATGAATAAATGTTATATGAACATATAAAAGTTGACTTGTGAATTTTTTTCAACCTTTTTTTCTTTTTAAAACCAGATGGGCGAAATTTAGAACACTTTTGGAAAATAGAAAAACGGATATTTTCACATTTTAATTTTTTATTTCGTTTGTGTGCACCCACAGAAAAGATTTCGGAATTCAATACTATTACTCTTTTATGTATCAGAAAATAAGATTGATATAGAGACAATTATAATTATTATTAGGAAGGGAATATTTGATTCTTAAATGAAAAAAGTTTTAAATCTAGAATAAAATAATCTTGACGCCCATTAAATTTCTTACATTAGATAGATTTAGATTACACAATGGAAATTTGTGATGAATCTCATAATATTGTTAATTTAATAATGGACTGAACTGAAGAAAATTTAAACAATTATTTTTTTCTAATAAAATGTCACAAGACCCTACAAGGGAGGTTGCTTCGTAAATATTAAAACCTCGTCCCAAAGGGGAAAGGCCTATAAGAATTCGTTTTACGCGTAAGCAGAGGCTGTTGAGTTTTCCCTGAATGCGTTATTTATAATGCATCACATACGAATTTTTCTTACAAAAGAGCGCTTGTCCGCACGATCCCCTATTGGTGGTGTCCCAAACTGCGTAGCGATTAATCATCATGCGTTGTAACATCGAGCAAATTTTTATTCTATCGTAAGTATAAGAATATATAAGTTGAAATTTACATGTGTTGCTCTTGTCTCAAGACAATAAATCAATCTTATTTTATACGATAAAGGAGAATTATAGACCTCGTTTTAATATTGCTTTATTTTTATAAGATTGCAATAAGATTAATTACGGCAAGAATATTTTTGGCCGTGTTGTTACACCGAGAAAAAAAGTTGTTAGCTTAACTAAAATTTTCAACTTGATTAAATTTCTTCAATTCAAGTATTTATATATTTTTAAGTTAAATATATAAATGTTTAAATTAAAGTTCTAGTATTATATTTTATGCATTTTAATTAAATACATAAATACTTGAACTGAAAAAATTTAAACAATTTAACTTTTTTTCTCGGTATAGAAATCCTTTCTGAGGATAAACTTTTTTGAAATATTGATTACAAAGCTTTTGAGCTAAAGTTCCAAAGTAAATATACCTTTTTACAAATTACTTCGTTTATTAATTTTTAAGTACGAGCGAAAAAAACCTTAGGAGGCGAAATTTGGGTCTTTCATCCTACTCTTATTACTGCGTGAATACTCGACAAGACGTTCGAGGAAATCTTGAGAAGAGAAACGAGACTCTCGCGTTCTAGAACTGAGCTCAACTGAGCTTTTCACTCGAGAGAAAGCATCGTCTATTTATTATTAGCGACTGCTTATGCCAATGTTTTCGTTTAACGTACCTTTATGCGCACAGCCATTAGCTCTCTCCCTCACGACGTTTCCATCCCCGCAAGCGCGCCCGTTAATAGCCCCGTTTTCGCTCGCTCGCCCTGGGAACAACCCGGGGCAGACTCCTCCCCGGCCGCACGGATTGCGCGGGGATAATCCACGTTGAAAAGCCGACGTTGCTGCGGCACTCGAGTTAATAGAAAACCGCACGACGCTGCCGCGCGTATACGTGCGTACGAGAACGCGCGCGCGAGTTCCGATGCACACGGTCGATGTCCGACAATGTCACGCGTGCCGCGTACGTACCGCGGTCTCTCCCCGTGGGGGAGAGAGCAAAATAAAAACGACGGATGGTCGTCGAGCGGGAAAATAATAACGCGTGCAATCCTTTCTCGTTCAGATACGCGCGCGGCGATTAAACGCCGCGACGTTGCTCGCGCGCCGAGTCCCTCGTGAGACGGTACTTCTCCGCTTCGCGAAATGAGAATAATAACTCGCGACCGTAATAAAAAGCGGCGGACTGTCCGAATGAATTTCGCATATGTCGCGGCGGATAATAATTCGCCGTGGCGGGCGGCGCGGCGCGACGTGATCGCATTATTACGTTTTATATGACAATCATGGGAAACATTTGCGTGGACGGCCGGCAAAAATACTGGAATACTGCGGGGCCCCGAGACAAATTGTGACGTTCGCATCCAATTAAGCGATCGAAATCGCATAACGATTTAACCACGGTTAAACATTCACGACAATTATATAGGCAAACTTCATTAATTATGCAACATAAATTGCGTGGTATAAACGAAACGGTATCACGGATAATCGTGATGTACGGGCGCATCTAATTGGCGAAAGAACATGTAACTAATAGCAACGGGAGTTCATTTCTGGGGAGTTACGCGCTGGTTTAAATTCAAGCGGTTGCGAATCCGCGCGCGCAGAATTTTCGAGGCCTGAAGTTGGAAAGGAGGGGGGCTAACAATGGCTTTCATTAAAGCGCGCCCAAGTCGCGACTCCGTTGCCGGAGCTCTCGTACTATCGTTGGCCGTTATAATAAAACAACGTCGGATATCACTATTCATTCGGCGTGCGGAGCGCGAAGTCGAAAAATTAACCGCTCTGATCCAAATTCATTCGCGGATAATGTGCGCGGGGGTAAAGTTTCGAAAGTTCGTGCGAGAAACGGGGGAAACAGCCGGCCGTGAGCTTTCACAACTTTTGCACCTATACAAACTTTATTAGCTCGAGAATCGATACAGGCGGAAAGGCAAGTTTGCGGATGCCATGCGGTGGCGTGATCCCAGGACGGCAATCCGTCTCCGTAGGAAGACGCCGATGGCCCGACGAATACGTCGTCGATGGCGCCGCCAACTCCGCCGCCGCCATTCTACCCTATGTAGGATCCCTCGCTCTTCGTAGGTGGGTCCTTCACACATTTCACGTCCCAAAACTTGAAATATTACGCTATCCGTTTCTATTTTAGTATAAATATAAATAGATGATGGTGAAATAAATTGCCTACTACGGTCATAGCTGGATCTTATT
>QKQZ01000975.1:15279-30169 GCA_003595255.1 Solenopsis fugax | reverse complement strand
TTCTACGCCGCTGGATTCCAGCGTTCGGCTGCCAAGTCCGGCTGCTGGCTTCAGCCTCGTATTGCATTAATGACTTGGAAGCAGGTCTGACAAAGCAAAGCACATTTTTCTTGATCAGAGAAATTCTGGGGACTTCAAGCCATATTTACGACACAGAAGTGCTTGCAATGTAAATTGTGTGAGATTTTGTCTATTTGAAGACGTATTAGGAATTTCTACGGTGAATGAATTTTCGTCACTTCTGGTGTCAGGAAATGCAGAAGCAAACTATGATGCACACGAGGTTAATCCATTCCAGACTAAGAGTCAAAGACGAGAGACGAAAGTGAAAGCATTTTTGGAGAAATACAACCAGAATTCATTACTCTTGACTCAACTGAGATACTCGAAGTTGATGTACCTACGTATAAGGAGAAAGTAGAAGCGAAGAAAAAGCTTTTGGAGAAAATACAACTAGAATTTTCATTACTCTTGATTCAACTGAGATACTCAAAGTTGATGTACCTACGTATAAGGAGGAAGCGAAGAAAAAGCTTTTGGTAAGTAATAAATAAAAGTATTTTAAATTCCGATTATTTTGTAATCGTATGATTATGATTATATTTAATGTTCTTTTCAGTATATTAAACCAAAATCGATAAACTTTGAACCTCGACGAACAAAAGCTAAAGGAAAAGGTGGCACTGTTAAAATAATAAGAACTAAAAAGATACTAAAATATTATAACCGCCGGGTAAGTGTCTTATATATTGGAATAATTTGTCTTTGATGTTTATAAATTGGACATTAAATGATATAAATTGTTACTTTTAGGAAATGATTGAAACTTTTCGTAAAGTCAAATAATGAATCACTCGACTCTGAATTTTTACTTTGATAAATATTGAGGCTTTTATATCGTCTGCTGGGATCCTTAACTACATTGATGGAATACCCTTTAAATCCTTATGATCATATATCTTGTTTTATTGCGTCTTATTCGACATTAATACATTAATACAATTATCTTGATACATTTATATGAAATAGATATGTAATCTATTTTACATTTGCAAAATAGATTGCATATCAGAAGATAACAGAAATAATAAAGTAAAATTTTGCAATTACTTTTTGTATCTTAAAAAAATTTAATTTCTTACTACTTAATTATTCATGTAATTTTTAAAAATTGAAAACCAATTGTGCAAAAGTTGATCAATCAAGAGTATAATATACGACGATAATATCAAATGTCCGACAAGAAAATGATTATTTGTAAATGTCATGTAAAAAAAATTCTCTGGTGTTACAAGTATTAAAGTTTATAAAACTGTTTTATTTGGTATAATTAAGATTTTTTTATTTTATGAGATAACATTTATTTGCTATTATTAATAAAAGACTGTTATTAATATAAATTCCAGCGAAAATTTGTCTGGTGTTTAATAAGTGTTAAAGTTCATAAAACTGTTTTATATGGTATATTTAAAATTTTTTAATTCTACGAGATAACATTTTACTATTATTAATTAAAGACTATTAGTAATATATATAAATTCAAGTGAAGATTTCTCTGGTGTTAAAGTTTACAGAATTGACTTATCTTCAATGATAATGATTCAATGATGAATTTTGTGTTTTGTTTCAATTATATGCAAGTTGTTTACGTACACCAAATAGGTATTTGTTACCTTGTATATTGATTGTAAAATTCTATAATAAATTTTCATAAAATTAATTGTTTCTTCGTTTTTTTACAATAAATACGTATCTTCCCTTATGTTATCCCTGATATTGAGTCGGCAAGTGAATCACAAACAATAAAATATAAAAATTGATGTAAAGTTTGTATTGATTATTTTTACGTATAATAAATTAACCCTTAAACACATCGATCCCGTAAAATACGTAAACACATTTTCGGGTCTGGGAGACTTTCAACTTTGAGAAGCTATAGCTTTGATTGCAATCAATAGTTTTCAGCAATTTTTTTCTCAAATGAAAGTTTAGAATCTCAGAAATGTGACTGCACAATCGGCATTGCTGAAAAATAATTTGTGAAGTTAAAGGAAAAACCATTAAGCAAAAATGAAAAATTGTTCAAAAATCCACTTTTCCTTTTAAAAATCATATCTTTGCAACAAAAAACTTTTAAGGACTTTAAAATCACAAAAAATATATATTGCTTAACACTACAAAACGCGTGATATCAGCACAAAATTACCTTTTCAAAAAAAAAGGTAAAAAAAAGCGCCAAGTGTGTGTGTGTACCCCTTAAATCTTTATTTCTTTCTACAAAACCCAAGTGGTACTTTCTTTATATTCTTGTTGAAAAATTTTCCTATTCTAATCCATGTGGTACTCTCTTTAATTTCTATATAAAACCTAAGTGGTACTATCTCTGTATTATCATTGACAAATCTTCCTATTCCAACCCAAGTGGTATTTACTTAAAAATAAATATCTTAAATTTAATCCAACCTAAATGTATTTTTCCAAAAAAATGTATGAAACATGAATCTTTAAATTGCGCCAATTATAAAGAGAACATATTACTCTTTGAAATAATTGCTATACTACTTCTAACAAATAAAATGCAAGTGATACAATCTTTATTTTTTAAATAAAACCTAAGTGGTGATATCTTTAATTTTTTTTTTCATTTAATCCAATCTAAATGTATTTTTCCAAAAAAATGAATGAAATCTTTAAATTTCGCCAATTATAAAGAGAATATATTGCTCTTTGAAATAACTGCTGTACTACTTTTAACAAATAAAATGCAAGTGATAGTATCTTTATTTTTTAAATAAAATCCAAGTGGTATCTTTAATTTCTTTTTAAATATAATTCAAGTGGTACTATCTGCGTATTTCCATTGAAAAATCTTTCTGTTCTAACCCAAGTGGACGTATTTAATTTAAAAAAGTTTCAATGAAATATATAACATTTAAATTGAAATAAGAACGCCTTGTACGGTCAAGCTGGATCTTAAAGCTTTTTATAAATTTTTCTTGTGTGATTTTTATATACCTTTTTTTCAAATTTAACCGACTACGCGTCGAATTACTTTTCCGGTCATAACGCAGCTATAAGTTGAACATGAACAGGTAATATCACATTAGAAATAATTTAATAATTAGCGATGCTAACTTGCATCTTGATGTTAAACCCCTTATCCCCCTGAAAAAATTGTAAAGAATTTATTGCGAAAAATATCACCTTAGCCAGGGTTCGAACCTGGAACCTCCCGAATCTCCGGTCCGGGCATCTTACCACTTCGACCACTGAGGCCTCGGTGATATTTCTCGCAATAATCATATATGAGTGAGAACGTATGTTTCAGACGCGTGATTTAAAATTGGAGATATTCGACCGTTTTCGCATCGCTAATTATTAAATTATTTCTAATTTAATAAATGTGATATTACCTGTTCATGTTCAACTTATAGCTGCGTTATGACCGGAAAAGTAATTCGGCGCGTAGTCGGTTGAATTTGAAAAAAGGTATATAAAAATCATACAAGAAAAATTTATAAAAAGCTCTAAGATCCAGCTTGACCGTACAAGGCGTTCTCATTTCAATTTGTATATATTACATTAACGGTTAAATATCTCCAATTTTAAATCACGCGCCTGAAACATGCGTGCTCACTCATATACGATTATTGCGAGAAATATCACTGAGGCCTCAGTGGTCGAAGTAGTAAGATGCCCGGACCGAAGATTCGGGAGGTTCCAGGTTCGAACCCTAGCTGAGGTGATATTTTTCGCAATAAATTCTTTACAGTTTTTTCAGGGGGGATAAGGGGTCTAACACCAAGATGCAAGTTAGCATTACTAATTATTAAATTATTTCTAATTTAATAAATGTGATATTACCTGTTCATGTTCAACTTATAGCTGCGTTATGACCGGAAAAGTAATTCGGCGCGTAGTTGGTTGAATTTAAAAAAAGGTATATAAAAATCACACAAGAACAATTTATAAAAAGCTCTAAGATCCAGCTTGACCGTACAAGGCGTTCTTATTGCAATTTGTATGTATTACATTAACGGTGGAATATCTCCAATTTTATAACATTTAATCTCAAAGAATTAAAGAAAAAACAGAAAAGAAAAAGTTTTATTAAAGTAAAAAATTTTTAAACTACAAAAACTTGGAGCTACTAGATGTCTAAATATAATCGAAATGTTGTAAAATATAATAGTTATAGTAACTTAGAAAATTATAATGATTTACAATGTTACGTGTAAAAGAAACAAATGTTAAAGAAACTTAATTTTTAACTTACTTCGCGCAATTCTTTTATAACGCATATCTTACAAGTGTTACATTTATCGCATTCTTTCTTATGTAAATTCTTTTCATTGTTTTTCTTATCTAGCAACGCCAAGTTTTTGTAGTTTAAAAACTTTTTTTTTAATAAAACTTTTTCCTTTCTGTTTTTTCTTTAATTCTTTGAGATTAAATGTTATATATTCCATTAAAACATTTTAATTAAAATATTTTTTAAATCGCTTAAAAATAAAGCTCATCTTCATAAAGATGAGCTTTATTTTTGACTGCCTAATCCCCTTATTTTTGACTGCCTAAATGGAAACTTCCATTTCTTATTGTATATTCTTGTAATTTATCTCGAGAGATTTTCAAAACTTTATTTTATAATGAAATATTTTTTCATTAAGTACTTTTCGAGTTATAAGGTTTGTTACAGTACCGTCGGCATTAAGTCTGCGCAGCAGACTTAAGCGGATGCGCCGCGACACTGAGTGCCGCAAAATTTGTTTCTGAAAAATAATTGATAATACAATTCTTTTTCCGGTTACAGGCCTTCATTCAATATCTCAACCATAAGATAGCGTAGTTCTTGCATTTTTCCTATCAAGTGATTAGCCTTTTTATCCAATCAATAAAGTACATTTTGCGGCACGGAGTATCATGCACGCCTCAAAATATAAGTAAAATCTTACTTATATAAATTGTAATAATGCGAGATGTTACCGTTCACCACATTTTAATTTATTTTTAGTCCCATTAGTGTTTAATATTTTTTTCCCACCGCTAACTTTGGACAAATTATATTAGAATTAGGTTACATTAGGTTTATGTTATAAACACAGTCCAGACAAAATAATTTGGAAACATTTTTAGAAACATCCTGGACAAACCTTTCCCTTTTTCTATCATTAGTCTCAAAAATATTAAATCGGGAGTAAGTACTTAGAAAGGTGAAAGAAAGAAAAATAACTTTGATTATTTATAACTACTTTTTATTTTTTTAAGCATTTTAAAAAGGTTATTTTATATCTTCTTCTTAGCCACACGTTTGTCAACGCATAGGCTATCTCTTCTGCATTGTATATCCGTAGATATATGGGACTTACAGTTTTAACGCCGATTCCGAATAACTCCGGTTTCTTGGGCAGAGTTACTCTCGATGGTTTGCCTTTGCCTTCTGAGAGGTGGCAATCGCTTCTAAATCGATTAAATCCCGATTTAGAGTTATGGTACTGTTCTGATTGGATTTGAATCCAAATTTTTGGCACGGAGAGCAAACTCCGCAATCCCTTATACCACATCGCCACAAATTTTATTCATTATTTAGTAAGAGCATTGTTATTATTTTTTTACATTTGATGGCTGTCTTTATTCTTAAACAATTATCTTTAATTTTTTATATGTGTAACTAAACTTTTAATTTCGTAAAAAGAATAGACACCAAATTTTAATATAATATTATATTTAAATTTTGATATTATATTTTATTATAAATATATTTTACTTGCTTTTATGACGTTTTCACAATTAGTCATTCAATTATTATTACTCTGGAATAATAAATTTGTGATGCGGCATTTATTGCCGCGCTCGCCTACTAACGTTCGGCTAAGAGACGCGTCCGCTTAAATATTAACATTACACAGTGTGTATTACGTAAATGTTGCACCATCGAATTTACATCTCTTTTGTTTTGTGTTTTGTGTGTATGTGTGTATATGTATATGTATGCATATATACATTACAAGGGCTATCCATATTTTTATAGAGTATTTGCAGAATGTTCTACATATATGAAAATACAAAAGAATATTTTATGGAATGTGATATAAAATATTTTATACATGTTCGTAGAATGTTTATAATTGTGTTGTTTATGCTACGAACATATTAACATTTGACCAGGTTTTTTGTACGTTCTATAGAATATTCGAATTTCGAATATTGTTAATAAAGATTCCTTGAACGTTCAATTATACAATATTTGTATGTTATTTGAGATTACATCTGCACATAAGGACAGGTTTTTGCTCTTTACCTAGTTGTTATTGTGGGTTGTGAATGTCAAATTGTACATTTTTTAATGAACATTTCAAGAAGTTTGGTTCAAAGATTATACTATTGAATAAATATTTTTAAAAAATCGTTTTATTATTCAGGTGTATGTAGCCTCTTAAGAAAAATATCGTAGAGTACATTGACATTTTTTAGTTATATGTCGTTGGAAAAAGAAAAGTTAGTTGCATACTAGGTTTCAAGAGGTCACAGAATCATATCCTTTAATTAATTTCAAGTGAACTTTATATTAATAAAATTTCAACTTGAAATTTTGAAAAATATATGATTTTAAAATAAAAAAAGTTGCATTAAATGATAATGTGAAAAAATTGACTTCAAATTCATCAGAAAATCTGTTATTAGAATTAAAGTCGCACAAGTTGTGAGCTAATCTTATCTATATTTTGATATTGTGTATGTCGTGATATTTTTGGAGCAACTCATTACGATACATTTTGTCATACTTCTGTTCTTTAAATATTTTTATTTTGTCCTTACTGATGTCTGTGTGAACACTCATAAGTCAAATATGCATTTTTATCTGCCGATAAATGTGAATTTCCCGTCTTATCTTTTGAAATCAGACGTCAACTGTTGATCGAACCGATTTCCCCTCATTTCCACTCAATCGAGTATCTCAATAATGTGCGAAAATGCAGTCCTTATTTAAAGCTGTGTTTGATGACTACGTTATTTACTACGTATAATAATTTCCATTTTTAAGTGTCTTTATATTTCCATATAATATGCTAACCTTATTTAATTAATTATAGATTATGTTATCTACAGTTTATATGTTTAATCATTTATTTACAATATTTATTTACAATATGTATTTACAATACGTAAATACATAAAAAGTAAAGAAAATTAAATATTTAGTCGTAATATTTTGATATAGATATTTAAAGCTAGACTGTTAGGATAATGACAATTTACAGCAAAAAGTTTAAATATGTATTCCTTTAATTCTTGTTTAAAATATAATTCAAGGAATTTCAAGAATCTACCTGAGAATATAAAGTGTCTCTCAAGGACAATAGGTACAATTGTTTGCTTCGTACTAAACAAATTATAGAATTTAATTTAATTCGAGGTCTCCAGTTTACTTAAATTTGCATTGAAATGAAAAAACATTGCTTGTTTAGACATTACTTTCTTATTAGTCTCATATTACAATATTATCATTACTGTAGCAATTTTTATGTTATTAATAATCTGTAACAAATATATAGTTCATAAATTATAAAAAAAGTAATAAGGTAAATAAGAACAGATATAACGGAATTTCTTACAAAGGATTAATAACGTTATATTAACCATTAACGTAAATATTATGTTATTATTGTATCAAAATCTATTTCTACCGACCATCGATCTAAGCTAGTCGTCGCTCGAATTTAATCATTCACAGTCTCGCGCGATCTTTCGTGATCTCATTTTGCGTAAGCCAATTTGGCCGCAATAAATTCCGCACCATTGACTTTCCCATCTCGTCGACGGCGCTCATTTCCGGTCTTTTTTGAAAAATGATATAAACCCGACATGTATCGCGGACGATTGAACTCGATTTTCCCCATCTCGTGTGATCTTTATTCGAATAAATCTTTCTTTTTTTTTTATACGAATTAATAAATTTAATTCATCTATATAATAGTGTCACCAATCGTGATGTTTGGTTCCTACATGTTATTAAGGCGATGCTGAAGTTGTCAGTTTTACCGATGAACTCGACTTACATATATACGATTTACAATATATACGTACGATTTACAAAACATCAACACACCTTTGCATACTACTACATCTCATATACACATATACACAATTTGTCAAATATTCTATTTTCTTAAATTAGGCTTCCTGACTTGACCTAACTTGATTCACTATTATTCATTCATTTATACTACATCTGACTCTGCCTTTATTTCGCACAAATAACATGTATAATGTTTCCATGAAGTAAATATGTCTGTAAATTAATAGTTTTGGTCGCCATATTAAAATATAAAAGTCGATAAGAAAATCTGTAATTTTAAAATTTTTTCTTGTTTTTGCCAAAGAAATGAAACAGGGCTATATACATTAGCATGTGTATTTTAATTCTGTAAAAACAATACGAAGTACAACTTGTTGAACGAAATGGTATTTTTGTCGGTAATACAGACGACCCCAGCCCAGCATCGTCTTAAAGAAAAATGAAAGAGGGGAGATTTAAGATTTAATAAATTTAATTACATCAAACAATTATAAAATTATATGTATAAATTTTAATTGATCATAAAAATTTTTTTGTGAATTAGATGGAAATTATTATCTATTATATTAGGTATTATACAGGATGAATTTTAATGGTTGTTCCAACGTTTTATCATAAGATATGACTTATCGACTGCAACAGTGATATTTGATGATTCATCCTGAATGTGTATACCACTGAGTAGTATATTTCAGTGGTGTATACATATGCACACATACAGATTGAATCTTAATGTTACAGTAGGTAAGTCATCTCTTATGGCAAAACATTGAGGCAACCATTAAAATTCACCCTGTATGTTTGATAATGATATACAATTACTACACATATTCATGACACTGGAGATTTAAGAGAGGTATTATATATGGTTGATTCTTGAAGAAACTTCAAGGAAGATAATGATCTAGCTCTATTTTGATTTATCGAGTACTAAAAAACCAAGATTCATCGTTTCTGTTTTTTTTTGTCGACTTTTCATGATATGATTGAATATAAAATTTAATATTGAAAAAATTCCACGAATGTTGATAGCTGTACGTATACATATAGATAAGCACGCAGTAATCTTAAAATTTTTTAATCGGCTTTGAGATTAAGGTTACGTGATTGATTATAATAGAGAGTCGGCCAAGCAAAAGGAACTAGTATTAAAGGGGGGAGGGAGGAATAAGAAAGTAAGACGAGGGAAACATACAAGAGAACACAGTGGCAGCTGCAAATTTTGATTGCAGTTAAGCAACCAAGCGCGAAGCTACAATCGGCCAAATCAACAGAGGATGAGAACAGCGAAGGTAAGATAAATGATTCGGAGCTAAGCAAATGCCTAGGTTTTATTTCAGTTTGTTTTCGCCTACTCTCTGGAGAATATCCCCCACCCTCCCCCCAATTTTCTTTCCTCACCCAGATGCTACTATCCATATCTGCTATTAATTTGCAGGCTAACAAAAGGCTTGTGGTTGAACATTAACTTCATTACTAAACAGTTGTAATGTTTATCTTAAAGTTCGAATCAAATTAATTAAAATTTGTATTTTGTATTAAGGATGTTCCATTTTAAATGACATAAATATTTCGGAAATTAAAGAAAATACGAAAAATTAAATCATTGTGATATAAATAAATATATGCACAGTATGCGTCAAAAATGCGACTCTCTTTCATCTTTTATGTTTGACTATAATTAGGATTGACATAGTAACTTCACGTTGCAGAAAAAGGAAATCAAATCAAATAAATATTTTGTACTAATAAGGACTAAATATTTATGTTTTAATCAAATTTGACTCTGTATTCGCCTACTTTATTTCAAATTGACTTTATTTAAATCGGCAATTGAAATATTAATTATGAAAGTCGCATTTCTTTGGATACTATAAAGAAAACACATAGTTACATATAATTACTTTTCAAAAGAAATTGCGTCATTTGCAATATGCAACTACATACTTTTTTTAAAAAAGCAATCATATATTTTCTTTGCATCAACTAATTCAGTTTATTATTGTGCATAAAAGTATGAATAGTATTAAGGTATGATTAATAGTTTACGAAATATTTTATGTAAATATAAAGCAAAATATATCAGAAAAAAGTATAAAAATCTTATAAACTATTGATTTTTTAATAATTTTAATACATTTTTAAATGTACAGAATAACTGAAAGAATCATTATGTAAAAGATATATAATTTCATTTTTAAAAATGACGATGATTTTTATGTGACTATAAAAAAATCGGTTTTTATCAAAAATTGATTTTATCATTATTTATTTTTCTTCAGATCATAAAACTTATTCAAAATACTTTTTTCGTATTTTCCTTAATTTTTGAGATATATGTGTGTGTGAGACATTTAAAATAGGACACCGTGTATATAAGTTAAACCAAAAGTTTGGATACAATTGAATATTTCGGAAAGTATACATTTTTGAAAAAAATATTTTTAAAAAGTTATGGGGTATAAAATGATATATTTAGTGCTATTAATAGTTTAATCCGTTGCGTCACAGTGTAGCTCTGGGAGTTACACCTACTATCCAAGTTCATTTTATCAATAAATCAATTGTTTCACGTATTCCGTTAGTATGTTTGGTATTGCTGGATTGCTAAAGGTCTTCTCTTATTAATAAATTAAGTTTTAGAATTTTAAATAAATAATTTGTTATTAATAAATATTTATTGAAAAATTGTTTTTAGAGATTAAATTCGTTTGCATAATATTCTGCATAAGAATCTATACTTCAAAATCGCTATCTGGGGGTTTTTGAGATCGTTAATTACGAATCCAATGTCAAAAATTCAAAATTCAAAATGGCGAATACATTATAGCGGACAACAAAATTATCAAAATCAACCAGATTCGCTTGAAACTTGTCATTCAAGTGTTTTCGACGTCTTTGATTATGAATCTGATGTCAAAAATACAATATTTGAAATGCCAAATATAATATGGCGGACCAATATAGAAAACGTACTTTTCAAAGTTTCAAGCGAATTCAGTTGATTTTGAAAATTTATCCGCCATATTGGAGCCATTTTTAATTTTGTATTTTTGGCATTAGATTTCTAATCAGCAATCTTCAAAACTCTCGAGTAACCTAATATATTTCAAGCAAATTTAGTTGATTTTGAAAATTCCGTCTGCCATATTGGATTCGCCATTTTGAATTTTATATTTTTTACACCGGATTCGTACTCACAGATCCCAAAAACCCCGGATAATTATATTCACTAGAAAAAATAGTGCCACAAAAGGTTAATTTTGGGTAGCGTTGCGAAGACCAGGTCAAAGTCAAATTGATTTTTTTAAATGGAACCCCCCAATTTTTATTGCTTATTCTTAAAGTTTATTTCAAGACTTTCCCAAAATACTGTATAAAATATTTTTTAAAGAAAATTCCAAGGACTCACGAGATTAAACAAATTAATGAATAAGGGCTAGTGAGAGTCGAACGCTGTTATTGGTGCGTTAATAGTTTCGTGTTTATTAAACAATTTTCATCAAATATTTTCGTACGTTTCGACCCTAGTTTAGGTCATCCTTACAAGAACAAGTCTGTACATCTGACTACGCTATGTGATGCGGGGGAGGCCTGGCTGTTTGTTAATTCGCTGAGGATGACCCAAACTTGGGTCGAAACGTACGAAAATATTTAATGAAAATTGTTTAATAAACACGAAACCTATTAACGCGCCAATAACAGCGTTCGACTCTCACTAGCCCTTATTCATTGATTTATAAAATATTTTTTCTTTAAGTTTATTTCAAATTATAAGGCTTGAAAGTTATAGTACTGCTGACATTAGTATTACTGAAGGTGCAATGCGTAAAGGTCGGATATACATTTTTTGTGTGTGCGTGTGCGTGCGTGCGTGTGTGTGTGTGTGTGTGTGTGTGTGTGCGTGTGCGTGCGCGCGCGCGCGCGCGCGCGCGCTGACATCGAAGAAAGTCATGGTTAATAATGCAAAGATAAGCATAAACATTGCGAGCAGAAGCTTTCGCATTGATTGCTGTTCAAGTTTGACGAGTAGGAAGCTTCTTGAAATATCATTCAAGCGATTTTATGCTTCCTTACGTTCTGATGTTCCGATCTACGCTTCTTAAAAAATTCGATTATGCTTTCATTACTTTTTTCATATGCTCTCTATGTTCCAATCTACGCTTTACGCTTGCTTTATGCTATGTATATTTTCACCAGTGGCTGACAATGCACAAAACAACAATAATTACAAGTATAAAATTTGACGTGGTCAATACAGGCTTAAATAATTTATCTAAATATTTTAAAACCAATTAAAACACTTTGTCAGACAATACTTGTTTATCGAGATTTACTGCAGCAATCTTTTAAAGTTTTCATTGCAAATCGTTGATTGTAACTGGTTATAATTAATTAAATTAAAATGGCTCTTACCGAAAGAGAACAGTTATGTTGATGATGCGCAGATACAGAAACCGTAAATCGTCTTTCAGAGATGCTTGAGATTTATTTAGTATTGAGTTTCGGACTGGTCGACAAGGGATCTCTGCACTGTTCTGAAATCGTGTAAACATTTTCAGGATGCAAGCAGCATTAAGACAAGGATCGGATAGACCTAAGACCAAATGAAGTTTTTTCGATAAAGATATAATAAACATTCATAGAAGACTTCATATCTCTATTTCAACAATTGTCCAGACACATGACACTAACAGGACATCTATTTGTCATGTTCTTAAAAATGTAAAATGTCATCTGTTCAAAATTAATCTTGCTCAGGAATTAATTAAAGATTTTGAACATCGAATAGAATTTTGTGACATTATTACGTAGAAAATTGATGATGACTTCGAATTTATAAACAAAATTGTTTTTTTAAACAAAGCCACATTTGTGTTATATGATATAGTAAACAGGTATAACAATCGATATTAAAGTGATCCTCATTGGATGAGAGAATCAAGAACCCAATATATTGGTAGGAATAATTGGAATTCATATAGGTCTACTGATATTCTTTATTGGTGGAATTTTAATAAGTAAAAAGTATCTTACAACATGTTCTGAGACGGTATTTATTTAAATTTTAATACAGTTTGATTTCAGCGGGATGGTGCTTCTCCGCATTTCGGATTGAAAATACGAAATTTTTTAAATGACACTTTTCCTGATAGATGAATAGGAAGGAGGGAAACAATCGAGTGACTACCCCAATCATTTAATATGAATCCTTTGGATGTTTTCGTTATTTAAAAGATCGAATTTACAAAACTAAACCTCAAAATGTGGATAACTTGCGACATAGAATTACCATTGAAGAGGCATTAATTAGCTCTGAATCATTGGAAAACATTATTGGCAGTTTCTATGATAAACTGGATAAAGATAGTCTTTATTTTTGCCATGACACGCGCGACACTTACGTACGCACTCACATATATAGACGCATGCGCACACATAGGCACAAGGTATAAGTCCGACCAAGCAATCTCCACGTGATGCATCTAGTACTAATGCCAGTAGTACTTTAACTTTGATCCTTATGACATAGAAAGTACTTAATAAAAAGAAACTTTATTATAGTGTTTTGAAAAGCTTTTGAGATAAGCTACAACAGTGTGCAATAAAAAATAGGGAATTTTATTTAAAAAAATTAATTTGACATTGACCTAATCTTGGCAACGCCACTCATGATCAAATTGTTAACGTCACTAAATAGATCATTTATGTCCTATAATTTTTATCTAAAACACTTTTCTCAAAAATGCTTATTTTCCAAGATGTTTGACTGTTTCCAGACTTATGGTCTATCCTGATCCTGTACATAATCTATGATACAATAGGCAGCAGCTTTTGTAAGCATACAAAGCGGACCTATATTTACGGTTTGATTATTAATTGTTGGGAAACGTTATAGATTAATCTTAAGTCACGTTAAATTAATATCAATCATTAGATTAGGTGAATGCAAAAGTTCGTGTCCGATTCCAATAGATGTCATTAAGAAAGTTGTACGTAGCGCTATTGATTGTTATGTGTGCGTATTGCACATCTATGGAAAAATGATATTTGAGCAAAAGACATGTGTGTTTTGATGGAATTTACGTTGTGAAAAAATTTTTGAAAATGAGCGAAGAAAAGTTGCATTTACGACATATTATGTTTTATGAGTTTCGGAAAGATATAACAATCGGAACTGCCGTAAAAAAACATTTAAGATGTCAGGATTATGTACACCAGCAATTCGAACTGTTAAGAAATGGCTTCCGAAATTTACACGTGATTATTTCCACCTTGACAACCAGCCATGCTCTGGCATAGATGATAACATTGTGTATGATTTAGAGCAAAGTAATTAATGAATTTTAATAGAATAGATTGCTGAGACTCAACATTGATAGATCGACCGAAGTTCGCATTTAAAAAAGATTAGGAGAAAGTGGGGTAAATCGGACCGTGTTTCAAATCGGACCTTTTTAATTTAAATGAACACGATTAAGCAGATTTGCGTGCCATTTATAACGTAAAGTCCTTATAAGATACCGAACANTCCTTATAAGACACCGAACATGTGACAGCAGTTTGACAGTTCTCTGTCATAACATTCACAGAATAGACGCGAATATATATTTTCAGTCATCGTGCGAAAATTTTTTTAAAAAAGAAAATCGGAAAAAACGTTTTTAAATGTCTGTAAATTATTATTTAAAAGGTGTTAAAAATTTGAAAGATAATTGATTTAAGATAATTAAAGAATGTAGAATTCAAAAATATCAAGCATTTTGTGATCACTTTTGTAGTTTATTGTAAAATTTGTTCCAAAGTTTA
>QKQZ01000975.1:0-15252 GCA_003595255.1 Solenopsis fugax | reverse complement strand
AAATCGGACCTTTTTTGGGGTGTCCAAATCGGACCTACATATACTCGTATATGCCATAGGAGGAAACCTTTTCACGATTTCTGTTTGTGTTTTTTTTTTTGGTTTTTTAGTGAAAAATGGGCCGCACTTATAAACAAAAAACAGACACAATAGAAATACAAGTGCTTCAGCTTGCTGTTCTCGATTTAAAAAATGGAAAATCATTAAGCCGACCAGATTTGGTCCAAGGAACATTAAATCAGTAAAATATCATGAGTCATCAGACTCAGATCAATTGAGTTTTTTTTATTTCAATTCTAATAATATAAACTGTCAGTAATTTCTTTTCTGAATAAAATTTTCATGCTTGACCGCCAAATTACTCGTTTTTACTCAATTGTAACAAAAATACGTTAAAAAATTTTATCTAAAAATCCATAAAAATAAGAATGTTCGATTTGTACCAGGGGGTGGTCCGATTTGGAACCAGTAGTTCCAAATCGGACCGGAAAAAACGTTTTTACATTTTCCTTTATAGTTCAACACAGATGAGAGATACGTCAAAATGGTCTTAAGCAAAAATGAAGGGAATTAAATTATCTTTCCAACGATACCTTCAGTTTTATGATCGGACTTTATTTGTGTCTTATAAAAAGCAAAAACTGCAACTAGGTCCGATTTACCACTCTCCCCTACACTTTGAAGCTCGATATAGGGATGTCGCACTAACCGAAGCGAACAAATTGAATCGAGCTGTGTCTTTATTAGGCCGACTAAATAAAGAGTTGTTGAGGGATCAACTTATTACTGATTACTGAAAAATTTTTATTTCAGATAAGTATTACGAATTGAATCATGCCCACCGTTTGACCCGATAAAAAAAACACACGTTCTACGCCACTGGACGCAGCCGCCATGTCTTTAATTATTTTTTTAGTTTATTTATACGTTTTATGCTCCTTAAGAGTCCACCTTTAAAATAAAAAAAAATGAAATCAATTAGCCTAATAGTTTTCTTACAATTTCTCATCACATTTTGACTACTTTTTAAGTTCGAGAAACGTATGTGATCCCTTAAGGCGATGCTGGACGGGTCTCTATACGTGCTTATTTTCGTACACCCATAGCTTTTAATTGGCTTAACAGATCTCAAAATCCTTTTACACGATTAAAGTAGTGACAAAAACACACTCCGCTAGCTATAATTTAATATGAAAAGCGAAAGTTGATTAAAAAATTATAGTTTAATTATCGGCTTCTGCAGCCGACTCGTGACAACATGTGCCCAATATAAATGTTTAAGACATTGTGTATATGAAATAAGTAGCTAGCGGGGTGTGAATTAAATGAAAGAACAATACGGCGCTTGTAGAATGATCGTAGAAGCTTTAGTATAAAAGATATAAATGTATGAAAATTGTTTATATAATTTTCACATGTGTTGGTGGAAAGAGCAATAATTGCTTTCGTGGTAGTGGAGAGATCTTGCAATTGATGGCACTAAAGTCGAAAAACAAGGACAGATGAGTGCTTTTGACAAAGAGCGCTAGCCTATTCCCTTTACTCTTTGCCCCGCGCGCGGCCCATAGTCGTTAGACTTCACGTCGAAGAAAAATCTGTAGTGATCTGCAGTACCGACGTCGAATGACTTCCACCGTCAGTCCAGCATCGCCTTAATATTGAACATTTACAATAAAATAATCCTCATAACAAAAATAAATCGATTTTGTTGATTCATCCAGATGTCGAGCCAATGATCGAAACTGCAACTTTCTTGTTGCTTCTTCGCGTGGAACTGTCACAAATACTTTAGTGGGTGCACTTTTCGTTATGTTCTTGCTCAAGGGCACAAAACACCATCGATAACTTGCTCATGTTTATTTGTTATGATATGTACAGCTCAAATTAAATAAAAATCGAGCATACAGCTGTACTGAGTGCTGTGTACATATACAGGGTGTCCCTGAGCACTGTAGCAAACTTGTCACGAGGAGGTAGATGGGATCAAGATAAACAAAAAAATCTTATAACATTTTGCGATATTCGCAATAATTTTCGCGTTATAAAATATTAAAGTCAGACGAATAAGAGCAGGAGAGACAAACGGTCGCCCGCCTGAGCCGTAAGACCGCCCCCACCGTGTCGGCATTGCGGCCCGGCACTAGACGACGGTGAGCATGGCGTCATGCTATCGTTCCCCTCGCCGCGCGCTGCTCACCGTCGCCTACTGCCGGGCCACAATGCCGACGCGGTGGGCGGCCCTACGGTTCAAACGGACGACTGCTTGTCTCTCCGCGCGCTCTTATTCGTTTGACTTTAATATTTTATAACACGAAAATTATTGCGAATATCGCAAAATGTTATAAGACTTTTTCGTTTATCTCGATCCCTTCTACCTCCTCGTGACAAGTTTGCTACAGTGCTCAGGGACACCCTGTATACTACGCTTTCGGCAACAACATCGTGACGTCATTTTCGAGTTCAGATAATCTCGGGCAATTCCGGAGCATTCAAACAATCAGACCCGACTGTGTTTTAAAATTGCTATAACTTTATAGAGTATATTGCAAAAATAAAAAAATTAAATGAAGAGAGGCTCTGAAGAAATTAATACATAAGGAAAAAAGCCAATAGAGCCAACACTGGATGTTCGTGTGTAATCAATATGTGTATTAAACAATCAAAATGTTACATTAGCGTATACGTTTCGATCCCAGTTTTGAATCATCCTCAGTACAATGTTGCGGAAATCTTCATTAAACTTGTGTAATGCAGTTACAAATGCTTGGTATGTCCAAAAGGAAAAAGATGCCGTTATTACATTATATAGATACATAGAGTCCGTTGAATAACGAAGTCTTTGAACATTCATACTAAAAATGTGCACATAGTTTGTTTAAGAATAACGCTGTGGTACTAATAAATAAAACAAATAATAAATAGAGATAAAAATTTTGCAAAAAATAGTTTAACTTACACAGAAATGAGCGTTGTTTAACAAGAAACCAAAAAACTGAGAATAACAGCATGTAATCAATATGTGTATTAAACAATCAAAATATTACATTAGCATATACGTTTCGATCCCAGATTTGGATCATCCTCAGTACAATGTTGCGGAAATCTTCATTAAACTTGTGTAATGCAGTTACAAATGCTTGTTATGCCCAAAGGAAAAAGATGCTATGACATTATACAGATACATAGAGTTCGCGTCGTTGAATAACGAAGTCTTTGAACATTCATACTAAAAATATGCACATAGTTTATCTAAGAATAACTCACTGGGATCGAAACGTATACGCTAATGTAATATTTTGATTGTTTAATACATATATTGATTACACACGAACATCCAGTGTTGGCTATATTGGCAATTTTCCTTATGTGAAAATAAAAAAGTTACAAACAAATTTAAATGTATTCTATCGATTGACAATGTTATCAAAAACGGACTTAAGAACCGAATTGTATGAGAATATTTATAAAATGCGTGATTAATTACATTCATATCCTATTTTTTTTTGGTAATTACATTTTTAATAATTAAATGTTTGGATAAGAAACTAGACAAGTCACATTATGTAAAATAATCATATTCTATTTTTAAAAATAGTGATAATTTTAAAAAAAATCAATTTTTTTGAAAATTAAGTTTACTTCATTATTTGTTCCTCTTCGAATCATATAGTATTTATCTGAAACATTTTTTATAAATCTAGTCATTTTTATTATTTGAGTGTATTACAATAATTTAAATGGAACATGGAATTCCTGTATATTTCAAGAGATAGATAAAATAATATAAACACTTTGAAAATACACTACTTATTTTATTTTTCCGTAACTGTAAGACGTACAGTAAGAATTAGCCAATCAGAGCTGAAAGTTTAAAAATAATGGCCTTACATTGTTGACAATTTATTAACTGTGAATGACAAATTCTTGAATGTGCGCACATAAGTCATACGTCATACGCCAAAACTTGAGCGTTGTTTACGTCTAGAATTCAAATTTGTCGTAAATGTTACGACAGTCCTTGTGCTCAGATTCTTAGAGCCATTTTTTTACTCCAAGTATTTTTACAATCTGTCTCATTAGACATTTAGTAAAAAATTTGTAGTATATTATGTGTCTTGCTAAATATGAGTCCAATGACACATCCTATACAATTACAGAAAGAAAATTCATGTTAAGTCGCTTTTAAATTAATTGCATTCCTTTAATTAAACAAATCTTGAGACAATTTACGTTTAAGTCTTTTTTTGTCTTTGCTGGCTTGCAACAGATTAATTGCCAGATCATTCGGATGGAGTTTGGCGGCAGCTTTTTTAATTTCGTCCTTAATAGACAAGACGTTGAGAGCACAGTGAAATATTTCCTTGGTAACAAACCAGAATACGTTGACTATGACACGGAGTATTTTATTGTGGAACCTCTGCAATATTTTCACGTTTGAGTTGGTTGTTGTATCCCATAACTGTATGTCATATGTCCAGACTGGTTTTATTATAACTTTATATTATATAATAGCAGTTCATTCTCCACTGTAACTTAATGCTCATCATTTTTCTTAATTGCAAACCTAGCTGTTTTCTTTTGTTGAAGCTGTGGTGTTTGAGCCTCCTGTGGAGGTACATACTCAGGTATTTTGCACCATCTGCTTGTTGTATATGAATATTGATCATATAGACAGGTGAGCATACACTCTGCTTAATCGTGAATGTAACATGAACAAATTTGGCCTCATTTGCTTTAATGCGCCATTTTTTTTTAATCAGTTCCCCATTTCTTTAAGACTGCGATGAAGCATTTCAGATGCTATGATAGGATTCTCATGAACTGCAAGGATTGTCATCTGCAAATATATTGGTAATTTCTTCCATGGTTGGTAAATCAGCTGTATAGAGCAGATAAAGCACCGGACCCAGCACGCTTTCTTGAGGTATTCCGGCTTCTAATTTGTTGAGGTTTGTAGTAAAATCTCCATATCTAATTTGGAAATGCCTTTTAGATATGATAAGAAGATGTTATAATAGTGTTTGGATAGATGTTTGATTTTCCATAGTAATCCCTCATGCCAGACCTTGTCAAAGGCCTGAGAGATGTCGAGAAAGACCTCAGTTACAAAATCTGTTTCTTTTTTTAAATTTGTTGATCACAATTTGTCTGTGAACTAGTCTATTGTACTATGTTTTCTCCTAAAACCAAACTGGTGGTTAGAAATCAGATGTCTTCCATTTATTACGAGCATTAATCTTGGCAGTAGCAGTAATTCAAAAATTTTAGACAGTATGGGAAGCAGATTAATGGACGTATATGAGATGATATGAACAGATTAATGGGCATATTTCAGACTTCTGCACCATAATCACTTGTTCACACATATCTATTTTTTACAAAGGTTTTCTTCCTTATGGTACACATAATAAAGTCTATAAACCGGTTCTGCGAAACATAACATACAGGGTTCCGAAAACAAAGTTCTGAGAATACTTAGTATCTCTGTACATTGGGTATCTGGAGACCTATTTCCATTCGTTTGGAGTTGATCAACTTAATCGCCGCCTGATACTCGATGTTGAGGTGTACTACGACAATTATTTGTTATTCCTAGTCCACTCTCCTTCTTTCCAAGTTTGAGACTAGCAATAGCGAAGTTCTTTAAAGCCATAACATATAATGGCTCACGTCCTAAGTAAGTCTACGAAACTAAGTAAATTATACGCCATAAGCCAAAGTAGTAGCACATAACATGGCGCAGCTTACGTCTTAAGTAAGTCTATGTAAATAAATAAATTCTACGTCATACGCTAAAGCTTGTGCATTGCTTTTTATACAGCACAGAAAAATTCCAGCAACATTGCAGAAATATTTAAGCGCAAGATTGCAACATTACAATAACATTGCGAAATGTTATTGCAATATTACTGCAACATTGCAGCAACAATAAAATATCGGCCTTTAAAAATATTTTAATATTACAGCAATAATATAATATTATATTACATTATAATATAACGTTTTGGCGTTTCTGTTAATATAATATTTTAGATGTCATTATATTAATATTTTTAGTACATATAAATCTCAAGAATATTATGTCCCTGAATTAATTTTTATACAACAAAATCAGAAATTTTACTATTAAAATATGAGGTGTAGATAAAAAATTCGTGCATTGAATATTTTTTTATCGATGTGGCAGCTGTGTAGGTTTCTGTGCTAGTTTGATATCTACAAGGAAACTTTATTATGAGCCATCTCAGTGCAAGTTTAATTACAATCAAGTGCATACGTATTTTCTGTGCCGGTATTTGTGAACGTAGTTTTATTGCGCGATCGAAAAGAGCGAGATTTTAACCGAGCAAAGAACTTACATCAAATTTTTCGTGAAACTTGGTAAAAGCTGTCAGGAAATTTTTGAAATGTTAGAAATTGTTTATGGAGTCTGTCATGAAGTGTAGAACTGTATATAAATAGATAGATCACTTTAGGGAAGAACGAGAGAACGTCGATGACAAAGCACGAAAAGATCGCCTTTCAACGTCACGTGTGGATGAAAACATTTAACGTGTCCGCGATTTGATGATGTCAGACTGTCGCATTATTACTAGAATGAGTCGCTACTAGGAATTAGTAAAGATAGTGTCCAAACAATTTTAAAAGAAAATTTAAATCCGTGAATCATACGCTCTTGCACTTGGCACTCATTGTACGTAAGTTTTTCGCCAAAAACGATATGATTGCCCTGAATCATCCTCCCTATTCGCTCGATTTAGTCCCTGTGACTTTTTTGTTTCCTAAAGTGATTATTAGAGGAATGAACATTATGAGGATATGGAGAGCATTAAACGTGAAACGACGAAGCTCCTAAGAGACCTACGAAGAACATGCATCACTGTTTTCAACAATGGAAAAAACATTGGGCTAAGTGCATTCAATCGGGAAAAGAGTACTTTTTTTGGTGACTACGTATGGTGGTACGTTCGGAATAATTAAAATTAGATTTTTGGTGAGCTCATTGCACAAACTTTTTGTCCACACTTACATGCTGTCAAAATACAGCTTATTTAGTTTTTTCTTCGAAATCAACTCGCTCCTTGAAGAAATCATTTAATCAAAGAAGTGAAAAATGTGAGTGAAAAATCTCATAATGTTATGTTTTTTATTCTGTTTTTTAATTACGAGAAGTAGAATGTTGTCGCATTCCTCTAGTGGCAGTGGCGCGTACTGCTGATGAATGAAGTATGTAACATTATTTTTTACAATATTTATTAAACTTTATTGTATCATTGCGGAAATAATAATGCAAAAAATCTTTGCAATATGCTTTGTAATATGCAATACTGTAATGTTGTAGCAATGTTGTTGCAAGCTTCTATGCTGTATGAGTTACATCTAACAAAGGGAACCCCAGAACTGGTACTATTGTTAGACATAAATTATAATTTTTTCAGAAGCAAAATAGACTTTAAATTAAATTATTTAATAATTTTATTGTAAATATAATTTTAATTAAATCATTTTAGTTATAAAATACACAATATTTTCGGTTCTACTTATCGCATAGTGATGAATAAAAAAGCATTTTAAAACTGAAAGTGAATAATTGAATATGCTACTTTTTCTTTATCCAAAAAAGTAATTTTTTAATTGTTTTACAAAATAAAATTGTTAAGTAATTTTTATAACATCGAAGATCCTCTTAACAATTTTAAAAATGAAATATGCTACTTGTGTATATAAAACTACAAATAAAATTTATTTTTCGAGGGTGGGTATGACATTTTTCTGTTTTATATACAGTTGAATTTGAAGCGGGGACAGTCTCCCAGATAACAAAATGCCCGCACAGTTATATCAGTGCGCGCACACTGTGCGAATAATTTGTATATCACCACACATATGCATCCTTATATGAGCTTCATATTGCTCGTACGCATGAAGTCACACGCGTGCAAGTCATATGAGTCTTGAGGATCAGAGATGCATCAATTACGACTCGTGACTCGCACGCGTAAGATCGCACGTCAATCCTGTCAAGAGCTGTGTAAACAAATTATTATTAAATGAGATCCAAGATATTATGCTCGTTTTAATTTGGTCTGGGCTTATATGCATAATTTATTACTTTGTAAACACAAGCAACAATCAATATTGTTGATTTTCATCGCTAAAGGAAACTTTGTACAGTCGAAACATTCAATCAATATTTAAAATCTGATGTCTAATATGTATACTCTTGAATAAATGAATATTATGACATGTCAAATAATGCTTTTTAATTTTTCGTTAATAGCAGTAAACCTTTGATTGATTACGTTGATAATATTGTATAATATACAAATAATGTTTTACTATTTACAAATATTTTACAAATGCAATCAAAATTAATGGCTTGTTTTATCAAACTCTAACAATTAAATAAATCAAATAAAACTAAATTTTCCAATTTAAAAAACTATAAAAAGTATAAAAGTATAAATAGCAATAAAAATGTCAAAAATAAACACTTATTAAGCCTTGTACCGTTCACAACTGGCAGTACTTATTAATAACAGAACAAATTTTAGTATCGAACTAGAATTCGCTATAATGAAAAGCGGTCTTTTTATTACTATTATTATTAATATTATTATAAAACTCTTATTTCAATATTCATTTTTATTATACGTTTTGTTATACTGATTTATCTTTAATGTGAAGAATCGAGCGCACGGGTACGTATAACATGCATATATAGGGGTTCCTAATTCTTTCTCAAAAATGATATGTCGGAAAGAAACTTTAACATATACCGTTGACTCTAAAATAACTTTTAATTTTGTCATTAAAAAAATTTCATAATTAAAAAAAGGTGAAGTAATGTAAAAAAAATTAAACATTTTTTATTACTGTTATAAAGTATTCTTGAAACTTTCATCTTTCATTTAGAACACTTTTTCCATCTCTTACAGTTTCGAAAGAAAAAAACCGATTTTTTTTCAAAGGGGTGTTCCACTCCTTTGACATGCGACTTAGCACCTATAAAAATATACGCTTATTTTTATCTATATTTTAACATATCTCAAACTTATTAAAATCGGAGGGAAACACTACGTTATGTTTCCTTTTTAGTATATTCCCATTCAGTACTGAAGCTTTCAGTAACATTTTAGAAACATTGCAATATTGTTATTATATCAAATATATTTCATAGTAACATTGCAGAAATATCTCGTAACTTCTAATGCAATATTGCATTAGAAGTTACGAGATATTTTTGCAATGTTTTAAGGTAAGGTTTATGTATTGTTTTTGCAATCTCGGTATATGGATAACACGTATAATACATTTGGTATACTTTTATGCAGAACATGTAGAGAAATCATACTGTATAAAAAAACATTATATAAAGAAGAATTTTATTTAAAAAATGGCAAAACCTTTATTAAACTCTAAAAAATCAATTTTCTATTATTTGTTCATCTTTAGACCATATAAATTTGCTAAAGGTGCGTGTAAATAAATCAAATTAAATAATGAATTTTGACCTGTATGTGAAAACACAATAATAAACAAGGTAATTATTGACTTTAGGGGAGGCAGCCCCGATGACCTTGGCCTTGACATATGTTGTCAAGATCGTGGCCCTGTAATCTCCAACACGTTTTAGCCATCGCTCGCCCTTCGTTAAAAGTTATAATCATAAAAACATTGTGAAAATTATAATGAATTTTCGACTTTCCACGCGGAACGAGACCTATGTTATTGTTAGTACTGTTTCATATTGTTTTGACCGTACACGACATACTTTTGTTTATATTTACACATTTTTCCAATGCTCATTCAGTAAATCGTCCCTCCTCCGCCCAAGCATTTACTTTCCACGCGAAGCGAAGTCCACCCCACCCCGCCCCCTGCCTCGCATGCAAAACGAGGTTTACAGACTTAGCACCTACTGTTCGCAAACCTATGTGAAACAGTATATCTGTAGACCTCGTTTCGCACGCGAGGCAGAGGGAGGGGGTGGACCTCGCTTCGCGTGGAAAATCGCAAACCCATGTGGAAGCGAAGCGAGGTCCACCCCACCCCCTGCCTCGCGTGCGAAACGAAGTCTGCAGATGTACTGTTCGCAAACCCATATAGAATAGTACCCCACCCTCCCCCTGCCTCGTTTCGCACGCGAGGCAGGGGGAGGGTGGGGTGGACCTCACTTCGCGTGGAAAGTCGCAACCCATGTGAAACAGTACTAACAACTTGTAAAATGGGTATCGTTCCGCGTGGGAAGTCGAAAATTCATTATAATTTTCACATGTTTTTATGATTATAACTTTTTAACGAAGGGCGAGCGACGGCTAAAACTTGTTGGAGGTTACTCAGGGCCATGACCTTTACAACATATGTCAAGGCCAAAATCATCGGGGCTGCCTCCCCTAAAGTCAATAATTACCATAAACGAAAAGCCTTACAGGTCATAGCTAAATTTAAGTGCTGATATTGAATGATTTTATATATTGATATAATGATTATTTTTTCAAGTTCACGAAACTGTGTGCCGAATAACTTTTCGATCTTAAATTTTAAGTTAAACAAGAATTAGTAATATCAAATTGAAAGCTTTTTTATCAAAAACCTTTGATTTTGTGCAAGGTTCATTCCATAAGAAATAAGTTTTATAAAGAAAACTTTGTCACGCAAAAGTAAACAAGCAAATTTCAACGATTAAAAAAGCTTAAAGAAAACGCTAATAGAAAACTGAATGTCTTATTCTTGATTGTACAGAATCAATTATTAAGCAACTAATAGGGAAGGCAAGAAAAATAAAATATTGGTTGAATATTGCCAAAGTTCGTGTCCAATTTATTATCAAAATTCTAGCAATAATTTGGCATATAAATTTTTTCAATAATCAATGTTATAATCGCCATTGTTTTCTATAATAATCAATTTTCAACGTTTTGAGCATATAGATGCCTAGATTAACAATAAAACGATTTCGGTTTTGCGTTGAAGAAGGAAGAAATATGATTTTCGATAAATACGCGATTTTTTCCCCATTTAAAGATAACTTTTTATTTAACGCCTGATGCTAACGTTTTGAGCAATCACGTGACCATACGTGATCCTAATGTCAATCAAAAAGAATTTCAAATTTTCCAATTTCTGAATAATCTTATATCACTAAAATATGGATTTTGGAGATGAATTGACATTAAGGGAATGCTGAAAATGTCCTTTTTTACTGTCTAAAAGCGATTAATTTTCGCGCACGTCGTTTTTCTAATTGCATTTACAGATTTAAAAATCGTACTCAATTAAAATATAGGCATTAATGTACCTCATAGTGATCGACTTTATGCCAAGAACGTTAAATTTATATCTTTTTTATGTAAGTCCAACATGGCATCTAGAGCTGTCAATGGGTGCCAATATTTGTTTCATACAAATATTTGACAGTCTTTTTCTACAAAATGAGATAACTGTATGCAAATTACAGAAACAACGTAGAGTTTCCGAAATTTGGCTTAGAAGTTTAATATAAAAGATTTGCGTGCCTGAAAATTTGTGCATGCAACGAAGATGAACCATGGTAAATAAAGCAGTTATTGTGGAATATAATGGGTGACAGATCTTGCATTAGATGGCGTTAAAATCGAAGAACAAGGACAGATGATATTCATGAGTGCGTTGGACAAAGCACTATCCTCGCTTGGCCTTAGCGCTCCTTAACTTTCGTCCCGTGCGCGACCGCGTGACGCTCGACTCTCGCAGAAAAATGAATCTGTAATACTGACAAGTGAGTTCGAGTTTCGAGTGTCACTATAGCATCCTCTTAAGGGGATGCTAAACCTAAGGCCAAATCTCATCAATGTTGGTATTAGATTTTTTTTCGAGTGAGAGTCATCTGTTCTGGCTCTTCGATTTCAGCATCATTTAACGCAAGATTGTCATCTATTATGTCACACAATAAATGCTCTGTTTACCACAGTTTATCTTCGCTGAACGAAATGTGGGGGGAATTATGACAAGATAAGGTAGTTAATATTTGATGATGAATATAAAAGCTTTTTATAATCAACGAATTATTTTTATCTTTTAAATATTTTTTTATATATCAATCTTTCAATATAACTATCGTTAAATAAAATCTTTAGAGAATTATAAATTTTACTTTAAAAAAATTAAAAAGGTATTTCTCCCCATCTTCCCCACAGGTAGAATAAGACGGTGTATTCCCGTGGGCAAGATAAGATATACTTTAATAACATAAATACAAATTAGAAAGTGTCTTCTATCAAATAATATAGCAATTTTTATAATATTGTTTCACATTTTGTCATAATTAATGTTTTTGCAACATAACGTAAGAATGTTACGTTGGGTCGAATTTCTCAGATTCATGTATACAGTCGAAGGATTAATGTTTTTTTTTTTTGTCGATTTATACACCTTACGTTGATTGTATTGTTTCGCAGACTACAACGATTTATTTCGTTTAGCAAATACGCTTTCTTTTCAATTTATTTGTCAACCGGAACACGGAGTGTCCATTAATATTATCATAGATGAGGTTATCAGACATAGGTCTGTTCGAATGATACTCGATTGTCCATGTCATTAATTGGTTATTCGAAGATAAAAATTGCGCTATGAGTAGCTGTGATCAATTACCACACAGGAAGTGCACAATTTCGTTACGCATAGTTACTCGACTTTTCTCTACTCATCTTGCCCCATTTCGTTTAATCAAAATAAAACCAATCATTTTCGAAACACTGTTTACAAAAATAGAAAATATTCTTACCTTATAGCTTATTAAATGTTTCAGAAATACATCTATTCACAAGGAACCTTCTATAATTAATACTAACGTAAGTCCTAAATGAAAAAATGAAATAAAATCATAAACAAATCATAAAAACTATATAAATTATAGTATGACTCTTCTCACGAAAAAAAACCTCAAACTGTAAGGATTAACTCTCAATTTGGAGATTACCTTCAAAAATTGTGTGTTAACACTAAAAGTGTGGGGATTGATCCTCAAACTTTCAAGGTAGACACCAAATTCGATATCAACCTCGAAGTTGGATCTTAACTTGTAACTTTTATATTGCAAAAATAATTCACCGTTTTTACTCCTCATATATGGACTGTTTTTAGACCATTTTATCATTTTTATGTCCGTTTCTTACACTTTCAAGCACGCGTAATCTATTGCGACGGAACATGATGAATATATGAGTATTTTTCAGTAGACAACTCGTTTTCAATACTCGTTTTTCAGTCGATGAGTGACAACACGTTAATACGTTCCTCTTTTACTCACAAGAGAGAGATCACATAAGATTAGGATACCCGCGAATTTCGCCTAACTTCAAATAATTTTAGTACTTACCCTCCAATTCATGATTAAGTGGCACGATATAATATTCAAGTATTCGCGAGAAATTTGCTTCAATGGTTTCTAGTGCGATGTTTTTTTTTGTTTTTTTTTTTCTTTTTATTATGTAATAATTATAATTTTTACTGAGAGAAAGAGAAAATCGTGCAGTTTCGACATGTGCAATGTGAGTGCTTAAATTGTGAGTGCTAAACGAGTGTTTTGTACTTGTAGCTGAATATACGTTTTCACATTTCAAATTTATATACAGCACTCAAAAATACTCATAAGTGTGTTATTACTACTCGGATATACCAGTATGCAACCCATTTTAATCACTCATTTTTCTGGAAAACTTCCTGTTTGCGGCCTAAAAATAGGCTATATTCATTGTGCCAAATACACGTTTTTACTACTCAAACTAACCACGTTCTCGCGATGAAATATTTTTGTAAGGGATGGTGTTGTACTTGAAACTTTCAAGATAGAACCTCTATTAAATAATTTGGTGTCAATCTTCAAATTTTAATGCTCACCCTCACTAATCAGAAGAACCCGGCAAAAATTGGGCATCACCGATTTTAATAAAATTTTATTAAAATCGGTGATGCCCGACTGGCGGATTCTCCTTATAAGTGTTGACCTGTAGCCTTTTAATTGTTAAACCATAAAATGTTTAGGATAAATCCCAAAAAGCTTTGGTACATGATATTTATAGGAATTACATGTTTTGAGTTTACCTGTTGATCTTGAAGTATGTTGATTATTATGGCGTGTAAAAACCCTTAAGTGAAAGCGTAAGAAAATAAAATACTTTATAAGATTTATTCAACATTAATACTTATTTCACATTAATTATTCATTTAAAATAATAATTTAAAGAAATATTTATCTAACATTTATTTAACAATTTAGTAAATATTTTAAGTAGAGATAAGGTCAATAAGACGAGCAAAGATTTTATGTAAATAGTATTTCTTTAATTTAACATTCAACACAGCACAAACGTTTCGACTCTACGGAGTCTTCTTCAGTATGCAACAATATTATTATTAACTTAACGACGAGCTATGTACAACGGTGTTCATTTTTCCGAGGTTCAAACGCAAACAATTTTGGGACACAATGAAAATCAAATATAAATATAAAAGCAGTTGAAAACAATGGTCTAAAATTCTCTTGATTGATTCGTCGTTTCCTATACGCGAACAAATGTTTAAAACCACTCGCTCCCCATCATACGACGCATGCAATCCGTTCGATTCTCGACCAAGATAACTTTAAGACAAATTTTTTTTTAAAACGCTTAAAAATTATGTTCGACAAAGAAAATTTTTCGTGCAAATAATAAGACTTATAGTTCGTCGTTGGAGTCGTTGTAAAACATATTCTAATGGTAAACTTATAACTTATACAAAATAATAATCAATATATTGTGTGTGATCTGTACTGGTCGACGTGACAAGAGAAACTAATGAATTTTGATGTTGTAGTGCGAAATGTCCTACGTTTAAAATAGATCTTATGCTAAGTGTTTACAATAATAATTCCTACTTTGTATTTCTAAACATCGACAAGTCTGTTAAAGATGGTAATATAACAATCATCTAGAAGTTCAGTATCCGTTTTAGGATTTAGTCTATTTTTTTGTTAAATTAAAGAAATATTATTTGTATAAATACCCAAATCTTTTCTCGTCTTATTGGCCTTATCTCTACTTAAATTATTTTTAAATTTATATGTGCTAAATTCATATTATTGTGTTAGTAAATATTGTTAATTATTTATATTTATATAGTTAATTACTTGAGACAATGATTTAAAAATTATAAAATTTTTTTATTTTTAAAATTTAATTATTTTATTATATTGTTTTTTTTTTCTTTTTGGTTGTGTTTTTATTT
>QKQZ01000962.1:0-12501 GCA_003595255.1 Solenopsis fugax | reverse complement strand
TTTCTTAAGTTGAATTGTTATTCATATGAGCCCTAATCTCGTTTATTTGTTTTCATTATTTTAGAAATTTTTTTATTGCAAAAAATGTTTTTTAAAATGTTACAAAAATATTGTTTTGCTCATTGGAGTTATGTGATGTAATAATATAATATTTATGCGAGTATTTCGAAGAAATTCATAGAATTAGAACGTCCACAAGATGTTTACAAGAAAGAACGAGGCGCTCATTTGACAGTCCATGGTTGCGTTCCGTAATGTGCATATGCGCGAATAATATATAATACGTAACGTGTACTATAGATAAATGCACGCATATGCACATTACGAAACACAGTCCATAAGGCCTATTCTACAATACGTCGTATGTCGCTGTCGGGTGTCGTGAGCCGTAAAAATTGACCAATCACAGTTGAATACTCTCCTCACATTCTACTGTGATTGGTCAATTCTTACGGCTCACGACACTCGACAGCGACATACGACGTATTGTAGAATAGGCCTAAAGGGTTTATGCAAGCAATAACCGTAAGAAATTGATCAATCATAGTCAAGAATTCTTCTATAAATTGATTATGATTGGCCAATTTCTTACGGTTATTGCCTGCATAAACCAGCCTTAAGACGTCCTGTGGACGTCCCAAGAACTAATCGAGTTTCTCTACGCCCTCTACGCCCAATACTTCGCCACGCACGCGCAAAAAACCCGGCCCATCTGGAATCACTACATCGTCTATAGTCTATACTATGTTTATGGATTTTGTGTACACGCGGCGGCGGAAGATGGATCTGCGCATGCCTTTAATCTTCTAAAGTGACGTGGCCACTCCGTTGGTGTTTGAAACATTTTTGTTATTTTTTAATAAAAATTTATGTTAATTTCACGTTAACAGAATCTTAAGAGAGAGTTATTATTTAGCTATTATCCAGTAAATATATAATAGTGCTAATTAATTTACACTTTTTGAATGAAGATAATCGTAAGTATTTGTTGATTTATGACCATTCTACTAATAATTTGTTTTATATTATTCTTTTTAATATGTAACATTAGTTTTACGTGATTATCTTTTCTACCTTTATTAATTTCCAAGCTTATTCTATACCTTTGTATTACAAAGTAGGTAATTACATAAAAAATAGAAAAGAGGTTAATGTTGAAAGTGTAGCAGAAAAAGGCAAACTATTTGCACTAAAAAAGTAAACTGTTATATATCTTGCAGTATTATGACGACATATGAAGATTTTATTCAACAAAACGAGGATCGCGATGGTGTGCGTTTCACATGGAATGTATGGCCTTCATCACGTATTGATGCCACCAGATTAGTTGTTCCATTGGGTACTTTGTATCAACTAATAAAGGAACGAGTGGATCTTCCGCCAATTCAATATGATCCAGTTTTATGTACGAGATCCACCTGCAGAGCTATCTTAAATCCATTATGTCAAGTGGACTATCGTGCCAAGCTATGGGTCTGCAATTTTTGCTTTCAGAGAAACCCTGTAAGACAAACAGCTTGTTTCTTTACAGACTAAATTGTTTTAATTTTATGTTTAAGTTATTAATAACTAGGATTCAATAGTGTTAATTATTTAATTTTTGGAACATATATATCTAGATAACCAAGCTTCAGAAAAAACAGATTCTGCAAAGTGTAGGTTAGATAAAAAAGGATATTATGAAAAAGCTTATTTTAGCTGTATTTGGGAAAAATAAAACAAATACTTCTTATAGTTTTTGAGGTAAGAAATCCAATAGTGCTAGTTAAAATTATGTTACATGATGAAAACATAGAAAATTACATTTAAATTGGGAATATGCATGGCATCGCTGTATGCGAGATAGGACAATACATATATCAATGTTATATAGTGTGATACATCATGTTT
Source organism: Solenopsis fugax (assembly GCA_003595255.1). Lineage (NCBI taxonomy): Eukaryota > Metazoa > Arthropoda > Insecta > Hymenoptera > Formicidae > Solenopsis > Solenopsis fugax. The sequence continues at coordinate 10,611 of QKQZ01000962.1, read as the reverse complement.
TAATGTTAAAAATACAGAATATTTCTTAAAAATGCTATACCCCTATAGCAAATTGCTATTATTTGTTGTCGTTTTGACATCAATATAACGTCAAACATGTCATTTGATGTCAAAATGATGATAAATAACAGTAGTTTGATATAGGGATATTTAATAGAGAAAATATCAGATGCAAAGTTTTCGTGCACTTGCATGGCACACTGTGATGGTTCGTGCAAGCACACAGCTGTTGCATCTAATATTTTCGCTAATAAATATAGCATTTTTATAAGATTTTATATTTTTAATATCAAAGCATAATGCATCACACTGTGTACCCTCAATACGTATACATAGCGTTCCATTTCGCGAATAACTGTAATGTCATGAATTTTCCCGATTTTAATGCAATTTTCCATGTGTTCTCATCATGTGACGTAATTTTAACTAGCATCATTGGATTTCTCATCTCAAAAAGTAAAAAAGTGATATTTGTTTTACTTTCTCCGAGCATAGCAAAAACCTTTTTGTAACACCTTTCTTTTGTTATGAAAAGTCAATAGAAAATAATCTAGAATGTGCAATGCAGAATACTAAAAAATACAAAGTTAATAAGTAGAAGTGTGTGAATCAAGTACTTATGAAGTCGAATTGAGTTGAATTAAATCTTTGATAACATGCAAAATCGAATTAAATCGAATCTGAAATTTTCACGTTGAATCGAATCTCTTTCATTCAAATATGTGTCAAATTCGAATTAAGTCTTCCTAGATTTACCTTATATGCTAATTTAAACATAATAAAGTATTTTCAAACGTTGCAGATCCTTTTTAATACATGAGAAAATTAATTGTTCTGAAGAATTTTACAAAATAGCTATCAAAAAATACGCTAGGTAAATAATAGATACTAGCCAATAAGTGTGAGAGTATTAGACTGATAAATAAATATTGAATACATTTCATATAAATTATGTTACTATCAAAGTTTTTAAAAGTAGTTGTATAATTTTTAAAAGCATTATATTTCAGGGAAACATATAGGATAGATCATTTTATTCAATATACGCCAATATCTCGAAACTGAGTTTTTCAAAAAAATGTTTTAGACAAAAATTAATTCAGTCACCTGGTATACCTGGAGAATAATAATTTTTTGGAATAGTTTAACCATTTCAGTAATCTTTTGGGAATATTTCAAAAAGATTATAGATTTTGTTAATAACCGAGAATTCGGGAGATCCAGGTTCGAACCTTAGCTGAAATGTTATTTTTTCGCAATAAAATAATTTACAGTTTTTCCAGTGAGGGGGGGATATTATATGCTTTTTATAGCATTAAAATTACTATTTCGGCTTTATGACTGTGTTTCAAGTCCGACGAATATGCGGCTCACAGTTTGAGTTGGAAATTGTAAAAATTAAAAATTATTATTTGGCAACAAAAACCGCTGTGATTGACGTTGGCCTTCTATTCTCATGTTTTAATTTCGTCAGTCCGATACAACGTATTATTGTTATATATTTAAAAAACACAAATATTAAACGAAAAGCCTTATAAAATCACAGCTAGATTTTAGTGCTGATATTTAAGGGTTAAGACCGAAAAGTTATTCGTCGTGCAGTTTTGTGAACTTGAAAATGTATATAAAATCACACAATAAATTGTGCACTAAAATCTAGCTGTGATTTTCTATGTATTCTCATCATGTGACGTAATTTTAATTAGCATTGGATTCCTCATCTCAAAAAGTAAAAAAGTAATATTTGTTTGTAACCCTTAAACACGTAAGTGGGTCAGAGAGACCCCATATGAAGCTTCAAACGCTTACTTTGTAAAGACAGAAGAAAATAGGAGGTTCGGACTAGGAGGTAAGAAAAGTTTGAAATCTCCTCTTTCGATTGATATGGTTGATCAACTTTATTGGTCAACTAGAATTCGAACGGCACGGCAGTAAAATTTTGTTAGGGTCTGTGGGACTAACATAATGTGTGGCCTAGTTTACACCGAGCACTTAATACACGTATTAACTAGTAACTTTCTATTAAATTATCTTAATTTCGACGATCCATGTAAATGTATACATAAAACGTATATTTAATTATCTTAATTTATATTATACCAGCTTAATATACCATTCTTTAAATTTATTGCCGAAATTAAGATAATTTAATATAAAGTTACTAGTTAGTACAAGTATCAAGTGCTCGGTGTAAACTAAGCCTATGAGTAAAACTTTTTTTGTGAGTATTTTACATAAAAAAGCTGGACAAAACAGGTCCGTTCGCGGATGTCACTCGTATATACTCTGTCTAAAGTTAGAATACTATAGTGCTGTAGAAAAGGGAGCTTTTCCGAAATATATCATGAAACACTTCAATTTTCAATTTTAGACACGAATTAATCAAAAATACCTCATATTTGCCTTGTTACATAAGTATATTTTTTAATAGAAATGACAATAACATAATTTTTTTTTGAAAGTATGACTCTTGAACTTTAAAACGCCGTATTGTAAAGTCCTTAAAAGTTTTTTGTTGCAAAGATATGATTTTTTTTTTAAAAAGTGAATTTTTAGATACCCAAAATACCTCATTCTCCTTGTTACATAATTATACTTTTTAAAAGGATAATGGCATCATTTTTTTTTTTTTTTGAAAGTATGACTCTTTAACTTTAAAACGCCGTATTTGAAAGTCTTCAAAAGTTTTTTGTTGCAAAGATATGATTTTTTGAAGGAAAAGTGGATTTTTGACCAATTTTTCATTTTTGCTTAATGAAATTTTTCATTTATAACTTCACAATAAATTATTTTTCGGCAATACCGATTGTGCAGTCATATTTCTGAGATTCTGAACTTTCATTAAAAAAAAAAATTGTTGAAAAATATTGATTGTAATCAAAGTTAGAGCATCTCAAAGTTGAAAAAGTCTCAGACCCGAAAATGTGTTTCCGTATTTTACAGGATCGGTGTGTTTAAGGGTTAAAACACAGTTCTAAGTTGAATAAGAAATAGTAGAATGTAATATCAAGTTGAAAACCAATTTAATAGCTGTTAACAAGCATCTAAATGTGAGAACCCCTAAAAGTTATATATATATATTTTTTTTTAGTTTCCACCACAATATGCTGCAATTTCAGAACAGCATCAGCCTGCAGAACTCATTCCAATGTTCTCAACAATTGAATACACTATAATGGTAGGTATTAAATTGTAAATATAGTATCAAAAGTTTGAACTTTATTATGAATTTTATTAATAAGAAACATAAAATGTATAAATATGGATATTCAAACATTAATTTTGCTGAAAGTTAAAATATTGTGTGATAATTTTTTATATATTTTATATATAAAAGACATTTTAAATATATAAATATGCCCTTATTTAATTTGATTACTTTACTAGGTTTAGTATTTATATGTGTAGGGGAGACCGGGGCAATTCATTACGTTTTTTTTTTCTTTTGCATCTCCTGAGTCCTGTATTCATTTTAAAAAAAAAGTTGGACGGTTTGAAAGGTTGAACCTTCCCCTTCACAATGCCATTATAGATAAAACACGGAAATGTACTTGCTTTGAACTACATATAAAAATGTCGACCAGTGCCAAGTATTTCGAATAACCCCAAGCCTGGGGTAATTCGTAATCAGTCCGGGAATATTCTGAAGTTTGTGTTTTAAGATGAAAAAATGTAAAAAAACTGTTGTTAAGACTCTGTTTTATTCAGAAAAGGATCTATAGTATTATTAAGAAAATTGCACACAATAGAAAATTTTATTGCTTCAGCGTTTTCGGAACAAGTCAGGGACTATTCGTATTTCGTGTAATTACACCTATTGAATATTAAGTTGTGTATTTTGGTACATAGAACGCGAATATAAAAGAAAAAATTGTTCGAACGACGATTCGACGTTCGGTGTTTCGAATCGCCCTGGCGTCAACTTTGCAAATTATTGCGTATGGTCTACAAAAATAAACATCACACAGCAAAAAGTAAACACGAAATGTTTCATATACATTCAACTGGATATTCAATGTTTAAAACAAATATCTTATTCATCTTACTTAAATTTTGAAGAAATGCTGACTGTCAGACTCTACNATTACTTCGACTGTCGCAAAACACATTTTTTACTGCCACGACTTCAATATGACGTCGTCGCCAACGAAACTTTATTAGCAACGTCGTTACATTAGGACGCGTTTACAGTATTTAAAGTAAATTTTTAACATCTACCCATACAAAGATATTTCCATTTTTACAAATTACCCCCCTAACGAATTGCCCCTATCTCCCCTATTACTTTCCTAAATTTATCGTATACTGTTTTCTATCCATACACATTTTATACAATAATTTAAAATAAAAATTTAAAGAGTATATATTAGAGCTGTTATTTTTGACAACTTCAAAGATTCGAAGCTCGAAAAATATATTTGAATGGCGAATGCCTTATCAAGGAATGCTAAAAATATTCCAAATAAAAAAAATATATGTGCTAAAAAATGTGGGATTATTCCCAAATTGTTTTTAGAAGTGTTACATAACATTAAACACTACATGATATATCAGAATTTTTAATAAAGAATCAAGCAGTTTTTATTGAATAAATGAAGTTATCAAAATAATTAATTAATTATAATTGATTCATGCACATGCAAATAAGAAAAGATAATGATCAATGATATAATCCAATTTTAAATAATTAATAAAAATAAATTTATTCTCAAATAAACGAAAAAATAATAAACCATTATAAAATCGATAAAAATGATTAAAATTATATATTTTTCGATTTAATGATAATTATAACATTCAAAATTCACTTCGGATTTTGTTATATAATTTAACAAATGTGTCATTATGCTACTATTACTATTATATAATAATTATACAATTTTGATTCTTTGATAATTTTAATGCCACAGCTTCGAATCTTTGAAGCTTCAAAGATCGCAGCAAAGCTTTCGAATCAAATCACGTAACTCTAGAGTGAATTATTCATAACAAAATTATTACTCTTATTGTGAAATTAATAATTTTTTTTATTATAATTTTACTTTTCTAAAACTGGATTATTAATGATTCTTATTAATGATTATTGAGGATTCATGATTAAGAAGAATCTTAGAAAAATAGATTGCAAAACTAGAAAATATGGATGTTATGGGAAATTTAAATATTATGAAAAATACCTATTGAATATATTAAATTATATTAGACAGAGAACATAGGATATAAGACATGGATATATTTATGCTTGTTTTATTTATTTTTTATTTTCTATTAAGCATATTTTACTCCACTTTTATATGTATAGTTTATTAGCATGAGTGTATAAAAATGGAATTTATGTATTAAATTTTATTAAACTGTTTAATATTATGTTTAGCGTGCCCAATGTTTACCACCTATATTTCTACTTGTTGTGGACACTTGTCTGGATGATGAAGAATTAGGAGCGCTTAAAGATTCATTACAAATGTCACTATCTCTACTTCCACCTAATGCCCTGATTGGTCTTATCACATTTGGCAGAATGGTTCAAGTTCATGAATTGGGATGCGACGGTTGTAGTAAAAGTTACGTATTTCGTGGTACGAAAGATCTTCAACCGAAACAAGTTCAAGATATGTTAGGTAATAATCCAAGTTTTAATTTGTTTATTTTAAGTTATTAGTACATATATATGATGTAGTTTATTTTGTATTTTAATAGGTATTGGTAGACCAATTCCAGGACAAAATCCAAATCAGCCGAGAGGACCTGGTATACAACCGTTGCCACCTGCTAATCGCTTCTTACAATCAGTACACAAATGCGATATGAGTTTAACAGATCTTTTGGGAGAATTACAACGTGATCCTTGGCCCGTTGGACCGGGAAAACGTCCATTACGATCTACAGGTGTAGCATTGGCAGTTGCTACAGGTCTTTTAGAAGCTAGTTATGCAAATACTGGTGCTAGGTATTTACATGTTATAATAAATATTATCTATATTGTCGTTAATATTATAATTAATTCTACCAAAGCTAAATATATTTAAGGATTATGTTATTCGTTGGTGGACCATGTTCTCAAGGACCTGGCCAAGTAGTAACAGATGATTTGCGACAACCAATTAGATCGCATCACGATATTCAGAAGGACAACGCTAAACATATGAAAAAGGCGACTAAGCATTACGATGCACTTGCATCACGCGCTGCAACTAATGGTCATATAATAGATATTTATTCTTGTGCTCTTGATCAAACTGGTTTATTAGAAATGCGTCAATGTTGTAATTCTACTGGTGGTCATATGGTGATGGGAGATTCATTTAATTCTTCATTATTCAAACAAACTTTTCAACGAGTATTTGCTAAGGACACCAAGGGTGATCTGAAAATGGCATTCAACGCCACTTTAGAAGTAAAAACATCTCGAGAGATTAAAGTTTCTGGAGCAATTGGACCATGTGTATCATTAGGAGTGAAAGGATCTAGTGTTGGAGAACAAGAAGTAGGTTTGGGTGGTACTTGTCAATGGAAATTTTGTGCACTGACACCGTCTACAACGACAGCATTATTCTTTGAAGTTGTAAATCAACATACAGCTCCGATTCCGCAAGGTGGAAGAGGTTGTATCCAATTTATCACTCAATATCAACATAGTAGTGGACAAAGAAGAATTCGAGTTACTACAGTTGCAAGGAAGTAAGTATCTTTCTATTTTTCAATATACAATCATGAAACTAATTGTTTGTGTAAAACAACTGTTGAAAGGAGTGAAAAATATGCTTATATGTATAAAATTTAAAGAAACTTTGCTCGCGGCCCATTTCTACCAATTTAGTAAATACGAGACAGGTTACATTTTTACAATGAAGCACATAATAACGAAATGACATGCAAGACAAAATTTCATCGTCAACATTTTACGTTTCACGTCTATTAGTTCTAATTTTTTCCGCGATACTATGTCGTCACCGTCAACGTGGAATTCTCGGGTGAAGAGTTAGGAGCCTTAACGCTTATAGCTCGATTTTAGTGCTGATATTAAATGATTTTATATACCTTTTCAAGTTTTTTCACGAAACTGCGTGCCGAATAACTTTTCGGTCTTAAAACACAGTTTTAAATTGAACAAGAAATAATAATATTACGTTATTAAATTGAAAGTCAATTTAATAGTAACTGATGCTAACAAGCATCTAAATGTGAAAATTCTTCATAAAAGAATAAAATACTATACTTCTAAAATAATATACTTCTAAAATACTATTTAATTTGATTTATTCACACGCGTGCCTCTTAACATTTTTATTACCGGTTGTTGCAAAGAATATCACTACATGCCTCAGTGATCGAGTTGGCTAAGGCATCTGACCTGGAAAATCGGGAGGTTCCAAGTCTGTTCACAGCAAGAACATATCCAAGTCTGCAAATATAGCACGCTCGTGCTTATTGTTAAAAAATTAAACAGGTGAAATAATCTCTACATTTTAATGTGATTAAGTCGAAATCGTAATTTAAATTACACAGTTAGGCGTCTATGATTTACGAAATAGTAAATCCATAATACAAATATATTTTTACTAAAGATTGTTTTTATAATTGAGTATTATAGTAGTAATAATAATATACAAAGCAATAATGTATCTAATGAGTTTAATTTTCGCTTGTGGTACAGACAAAAGGCAAATAAGATTTGAAACATTTAAATCTCAGCGTTATATGATGTCATGTTTTGTTTTTTGTTGAAAGCTTATAAAGTAAACAAAAATAAAAGAATCGTCAATGTTTTTTGAAAGAAATTAATATTAATATGTCAAATCGATGCTTTTATGTGCTACCTGCTGTAAAGAAGTGAGTATACAGGCCTGAGCAAGAGGCGTCCTCCTTCTGTGAAGAAACAGACGAATTTTCGTTCGTGCTGGGTATGTTCTTGCAATAAACAGAGTATAGAAGTTTAGAAATCTTTATATGTATAAAGTAATTCCGATATATATGCCGCACCTAACTAAATTTAAAACTTAATTTATCAAGTATCATTTACTATGTTTAAAAAAAAATTAAAGTAAAAATCATATTCTTATAAAAAAATGTTTCATTGGATTCATAATTTAATGTTAATTTTGCAACATGAATAATACTTAATTTTATGATATAGAATTAGCGAATATAAGATTTTCAATAAATATATAGCTTTAGTTCTATGATTTTAATGAATTTTAATACAAATTTAGTGTTGAAAAGTAAAAATTACGTTTTTATATATTTCTTCAAATTATATATGTATGTGCGCGCGTGCGTGTAAAGGACTTTTCTGCTCAGTTTGACTTGCTCTATCAATCCACGAGAGTGTCGGCGAACTTTCGCTAACACCCTGTATACATATATCCAGGCAGCAAGCTAACGTTATATAACATTTTATTGTCAAAATAATGTCTTTGATATTTTGACAGCAAAATAGATCTGGATATTTATCGTTCCTAATAACCTTTGTAAACACATTTAACACTATATACATATATATATATATATATATACACACACAAAATAATAATATAATATTGAAGAAGTTAATACGTGCAAATAGCAATAGAGTGCAGATACGTGCACTTTATGTGCTTTGCACAGGCGCTAGTAGTGCCTCCTAATCATAGAACGTCTTTACTGTGGCATTCTATCCTGTATCGCTGGGTATAGACACAATAGAAGAAACAAGGAACATTTCAATATGTTAAATAAAGAACGTTTCATGTGTTTTCCTTATACATGATGAACTGTTTCTTATTCCGTGTCCTCTATTCCTTATTCCTTTTGTTGTGTTTGTACCCTAGAAGTGCCATATATCCTAAACATATGAGTATAAAATCATAGAACATCTTAGTTTAACTTACTCTTTATCTTTTTCAATTCTTAGAACTAAAGAAAGATAAAAAGTAAGTTAAACTAAGATTAAAATTAATCTGTGTTTGTAGAAATAGGCATTAGTCGATTAAGTTAATCGGAGTTTTATAAGAAATTAGCCCTACAAGATCTAAGCATTTTTATTTTGTTATTCTCTATCTATCCTTTTATACATATGTATCACGAAATAATTGCTAAATCTTTTACACACAAAGTTATAAGACCCCCCCTATAATAATCATTTTACATAGATTACAGTACGTGCTACTGATTGCGCTACTTACTACGTTAACAAATCAATTCAATTCACTATGGTTTCATTAATATTAACAGTAAAAAATTGATATCACAACACTATCACAATACTAATGTGATGTAATGGCACAGAATGATTGCGTGTGAATTACCTTAACTTTTTTTTCTGACTTCTTCGACGTAAATCCTCGCTCGTTATCTTATGTGAATTCTGATTAATATCTCTTTCTATAATCTCTGAAAGAAATGTATTAAAATCTGAAAAATGTAAAAGATATTTTTTCTAGAAATCTTTATACAGAATGTCCAGTAATTACCGCATCACCTCTCGTAGGCTGACACAACAGATCAAATTGAATTAAAAAAATCTTTCATCATTTTGCAAACTTCGCAATAATTAACGAAATATTAATTATTAAAAATCGCCGACTTAATTCAGTTTACTGCTAAATGCAAGCGCGGAACGAGTTAGAACTACTCGATGTTTGAGAGTGCAAGGCATGCAGGGAATTGTTTATTACAATCGGCAACAGACACGAGCAGCGCAATGTCACTTGAAGAAAACAACTCCCTGCACGCCTAACAACGAATGATCGCTGGACGTATTTTATCACGCTGTTGCATTTGCCAGTAGATCTGGCAGATTCGGCTATCTTTAATAATTAATATATCATTAATTATTATGAAGTTTAGAAAATGACAGAAGACTTTTCTGCTCAGTTTGATCTGCTCTATCAGCTTATAACAGGCGATGCGGTCATTATCGAGCATCCTGTATATGTAAAACTCGCTCCGGGTGCACTTGGCGTGAGACGCGACCACGCCTCTTGACATTACCAGACATCTTATATATGTAAATTTTGATACTTTGTAAGACTTTTTAACCTATAATTTCTGAAAACTTAAAAATTTGAGATATTTGTTAAAAATTTTATAAATTTGAAATGACAAATTCTTAAAAAAATAAAATATGAAAAAAATTTTTACTCTAGGAAATTATATAATAATATATAGCTTTTTAATATTTCTGGAATATCTTGAATTACAGTTGGGCAGATGCGTCATCATCATTACATCATATAAGTGCTGGATTTGATCAGGAAGCAGCAGCTGTTCTCATGTCGCGTTTGGCTGTATTCAGAGCAGAAAGCGACGATAGTCCGGATGTTTTAAGATGGGTCGATCGTATGCTGATTAGACTTGTAAGTAGTTGCTTTTAATAAAATTGTTCAATACTGTGTAAAATGCAAAGTAACAACCAGGCTCTAAGGAACAAAATTTAATAACTTACAAGGAACATTAGGCAACCCAGAAATTCAAAAAAATCTGAAACTTTGTGTACATATAGAGGAGTTCATCCATAACACAAAAATTTTTTGTTCGTGTTAAATTTCAGTTTAAGGGGGTGAAACACCTTTTGAAAAAAATTGATTTTTTTCTTTCCAAGCGAATATCGTCGAAATTATAAGAGATAGA
>QKQZ01000958.1:0-14220 GCA_003595255.1 Solenopsis fugax | reverse complement strand
ACAACAATAAAACGGACCTGTCTTACTGAATTCGCTTCGCTTATTTCACGCCCGCGTTATCATTCGGTCTTTTGTAAATAATGAATAAAAATTTATTCGTTATTCAGTCTCTTGTAAATAATGAATAAAAATTTATTCGTTATTCGGTCTCTTGTAAATGACGAATAAAAATTTATTCGTTATTCAGCCACTTGTGAATGACGAATAAAAATTTATTCGTTATTCAGCCACTTGTGAATGACGAATAAAAATTTAAACTAAGAGTATACTGTTTAGTGCCAATTAAGAGCCAAACACCAAGTCTTCGCGTGTAAATCAATGTATTGTTCTTCAAAATTTTACAGACGTTTCGGTTCCTATGATTTGAACCATTCTCAGTGTAACAACAAAAATTTCAGCAAAATAATTAGTTAAATATATTAATTCTCTCGCCAGTTGATTGTCCTCCTTTCACAGAATGCTCATACATTTCAGATATATTTCGTTCTCCGTACCGTTCACATCGCACGCTCTGTACCGAACACCGATTTGAGAATGTCGTGGATGACTGAAATGTATGAGCATCCTGTGAAAGGAGGACAACCAGCTAGAGAGAAGGTTAATATATTTAACTAATTATTTTGCTGAAATTTTTGCTGTTACACTGAGGATGATTCAAATCATAGGAACCGAAACGTCTGTAAAATTTTGAAGAACAATACATTGATTTACACGCGAAGACCTGGTGTTTGGCTCTTAATTGGCACTAAACAGTATTCTTAGTTTAAATTTTTTTTCGTCATTTTCAAGTAGCTGAATAATGATTAAATTTTTATTCATCATTCACAAGTGGCTGAATGACGAATAAATTTTTATTCGTCATTCACAAGTGGCTGAATAACGAATAAATTTTTATTCGTTATTTACAAGAGGTCGAATAACGAATAAATTTTTATTCATTATTTACAAGAGGCTGAATAACGAATAAATTTTTATTCATTATTTACAAAAGACCGAATAATGAATAAATTGTTATTTATCAATCGTCAATCATTAAATATCAATCATGCCCTAGTATGTACACACATACACACATTTGTATAAAAAAGCTACATTTTCATATTTAGAAATTTATATTAAAAAATTTAGAGCGAGGACCCAGCGCTGCTTGCTCGTAGTCAGTGCTGCTTTACTCCCTCCTCGCCGCGCCGCCTGCTCCTGGCTCGGCGACAGCCAGGCGGTCCCCACGCGCGGTAGTTGCTGCTTTACTCCCTCTTCGCCGCACCGCCTACTCCTAGCTTGATGACGGCTAGGCGGTCCCGCGCGCGGTAGGTAGGGAAAGTACGCCTTCATTCGCCGACTTTAATTAATTTTTATCTCGTTAACTATTGCGAATTTTGAAAAATGGTAAAGGACTTTTCTTCTCAGTTTGACTTGCTCTATCAATCCATGAGAGCATGAGCAGAAGTTTAGGGTCACTCTGTAGAGTATCATAGCGGATAATGTGGATATATTTGTATACATATTGCACACCCTCAGGCCTGTGCTCAGAAAATTGTATAAGTGAAATAATCTCCTGAATTCTGAAAATATGCAGTCAACTGAGACATTTATCTATTATGTCAAAGTAAAATAAGTGTGTAAAATAATTCTTAAAATGTTTCCTTTGAGGAGACATTATGTTAACAATTTCGCACTGCGAGAAAGCCGAGTCTTAAATATTAAAACATTGACTTTCGATATTAGAACAAATTATTAATTATTATTTATCGCCGTTTACCTGGCTTTATTTGTGTTACTTTAAGAAGCAATCACCGAAAGTGTGGGATTCGATCGCGTATGCAACACTGCTTTCTACCCACTAAAATCACTCCCCTTTCTTATTTAATCCTGGGGAAGCGGTCCTGAGACAATACATCACGAGCCACTTCTTAGTATTCATGAGTTCACAACACAACACCAATACCATATAGGCCAATCCATACATTACAACACAAACAGACACTACAAATTATCTATTAACGGCTATCCCTCCGGAGCGATCCAATCGGTACGAGCTTGCGAACCATTTTTGTTGCCTCCTTGGCCAGCGTGACGGTGCTAACAAAGTGAGAAAAGATCCTTTACTTCTGCTCATTATCTAGCCCTAATTATAGTCCTTAAACTCAAATCCTCTTCTATTATTTTCCTAAGTTCACGTCGCCAGCCCCTCCAAGTTTCACATTCACAGTGTTTCTGCAGTACCAACAAGCGTCCTACACTGCGAGCATTTCTGAGATGGCAATTTTCCAATCCTGCATAAGGAGCAATTAAACACTCCGTGTCCCGTAATAAGTTGTGTAATATGGAACGTGCGATCCGTGCTTACGTCCAAACCACTCCTCCAACACATTTTCAATCGCCTCCCTAACCTTAGTGCCAAAATAGGATTCCTCACTCTTTCTTCCCACGCTCTGATTGCTAAATCATCCGCTTCAATTTTCAAAAGTTTTAGCGCCCTATTAGAAACATTTACTCCCCGCCCCTTGACTTGCTCACTCTTTAGTAGAGATCGACGCAGTATACGATTGGTCCGGATATCGGCATAATTCTTGCCAGTAAAAGTGCAGTGTTGTTAGATATCGTCCGATAGCCACTTATCACCCTGATAATTAGAGTTTTTAAGGCTGTCCTTATGCTCTTATCTTGCAAGTCCAAATTGACGCATCATAGTATATTACCGACTGCACTACACTAAAATACAGCCGGCGTTTCTTTTCGCTAAATTCTTTCAAATTATACAAAATTTTCCTCAAAACTAGAATTAGAGGTCTCACCCTGGGCATAAAAGGTTAGAAGTTATTTCTGTGAAGGTTCACTTGATGTCAATTATTAAACCCAAGTATTTAATTTGGTTTCCTAATCCCTTCTACGCGGGATTATTCAATTCCGGGAAGAGCTTTGCGATGAGTACCTCTTAAAAAAGCAACACCTTCAGCGAGAAATCTCTAATCCAAGCTCCTTAATTTTCTGTACCATGTACGTTCGCAACGTACATTTCCGCTCTTACTACCGCATCGTCAATCGTCCATCCGTAAATACTAGAATATCATTCGCAAAACAGTCCTGCATCTCTCCGACGATACTTTCCTTAAAACCATATGTAATGTTCTATAATAACGGTTTCCCTGTAGGACTTCTTCTGGACATTTAGTACTCCTCCAACTCATCCTCCTGATTGATTTAAACAAGCACTTAAGCATTCCGAATTACGCATGAAGCGCGTAGAGCGCATAGAAAGTCGTTCCGAATTAGCTATTGCGCGCTTCGAGAGTGCTTCAAGAGAGCTGTGAATTCCCTAGAGTATTAACCGTATTCAATTCTTAGCATTCCTCCCAGCGTATAGACTGCTCTTTTTAGACTTAAAGCGTTTGATGCGTTCATGCGTTTGTTGCATAATTCGGGACGCGCTCAGATTGCACTGATTACATACCGAACACAATAGACAAGAAAATCGAACCTATAAGTACTACAATATTATTTAATATTAATAAAAAGTAGTTATATGTCCACTTCTGATAATATATTATATGAATATTATATGAGAAGTAAATAATATTATTTACTTTAATATTATTTACTTTATTATTTGTTATATTTTATTATTATAATTACTATTATTATTTCTTAATGTTTCGTTCCATTTTTAATATTAGCACTCTGCAATCCACGCAGCGCACAGGTTGCTCAGGAAATCGTTCTGAAATTCTCAAGTGCTCATGCGTTTTATGCGCGCATTGAAAAAACGAACGATTTCGAAGCGTTGCGCATCAGTATTGCAGTCTACGCGTAATTCGGAATGCAGCCATTGAGTTAAACAAACACAAACAAGCATTTAAGTAGTCCAACTCTACGTATACTATACGCATGTACAAAAGAATACTTATTCCGTCTAGGGTTTACATTAGCCACGATTATGTAATGGAGTTGAATGCGTTGGATACGTTTAACTTCATTGTCATGGCCACCTTACTCTTATTCTGCGCTCCTACAAGTTTCCTTAGTTTACGAACCGCATCAATAATGGACCTTCTCTAAGCAAACTGATTTTTAGAGAGACCGTTCATTTCCGTTAATTGCTTAAATTCTGCAAGTGATTATATTTTCCAATAATGGTTTCCTCGATTTCTTCAGCAACACTAATTTTGCTACTTTCCAATTTCAGTAAGAACATTACCTTTCTGAGCAGATAATTGAATATGTCACACTAATAACTATTAAAAAAACTTCATAGATAATATGCTCTATTAGTAATCCCATCGATATCATAAACCGTCTTATTTTTATTAATTGCGAGTTTAACTCTTCGAAAGATACTTTTTCAAACTTACAATCTTCCTGAGAACTTAGTTTAGAATTTGCCTGTCATCAACCGGAAACAAATTATAAACAATGTTTTTAACAATAGCAACGTTAGTATTCCAGAACTTTTTAACTTCTTGATCATCATTTTATAGGATCTCCCCCAAGGATTATCATCAATACTGTTTAGCAGATTTTACCATGCTGACTCTTTAGCTTTGGCAATTGCATTTCTCAAATCCTTACGCGTTTGATTCAACTATCTTTTAAAGTCTTCTATCTCAGCGCTCCTCTGATAATAAGCTGTAACCCTTGTAAATTGCTTTCTTATCACTTTACATGTATTTCTCTTCTCATCCACTTTCTCTGTCCACTAATATACGAAATTTATCCTTTTGAAATACTATTAGAATGCCATATGAGGTCTATGGTTAAAAAACCCTGCCATCTAGAACAGGTGGGGAAGTCCTTGTCATTCATTAGAACCAGTTTAAGACTAGCAACTCAGTCAGTCAGTCACTTTCTTCGACAATTTTCAATCCGGTCCCAAACTCTAGTTCTAACTCTTGAATTAAAATCCCTGGCAACCATTAGATTTCTTGTATTTAATAGCGACACTCTCCAGGTTATTAAGATAATCTTTGAATTCCTGATCCTCGTAATTCGATAAGATGTAGCAGCTCACGATAATTACGTTTCCCTCCTGTCATCACAAAACCTTTCCCCCTTTCAACAACCTGACTTTCCTAGAAAGATCACTCGCTATATATAATGCAGCTCTTCGCCTCCAAGGATAACAGCCATTACTCCTTTCAGGGATACGTGATGGTTCCGACATGATTGCCCCACCTTACACATAGTCCTATTAATAAATCTTGTGCTCTTCTAGAGTTGTTCGAATTGATTTGTAATAATCTAATTTATCTCTTAATTGTCTAAAGGTCCATGGCTCTCGATCCATGTGAGGTATCATCATGAAGGGAAACCTCTTTGGCATTCCTATCTCTGTTTTCATTACTCTTAGGATTTCTCACGATACTTTAATTGAAAGCTCCCAGTCCTATTCATAAGATTTACTAACAAACACAAAGTAATCAGGGGACAATCTCCGCTGCTTGATCTATGGTTGAAAGCCTTACCCTTCTCCTTGCAATTGGGCACGCTCTATCAGAGCTCTTTAGTTTGTGACCAGTCTTGTTACAGCTGAAACAATACTAGTTCTATCCATTCGACTTAGACATCGATGTCTCGTATACCCATTCGCCAAATATTGGAAACATTGCATCGGCCTGTTTATCAATACTTCCACTCTAACCATGAATTATACTATTACCAACACACCCTTCTCTGTAGTTTTGCTATGTAACTTAATGGATATCTGACTTACGCAAAGCTCAGACTATTTTTCAAGACCCTGATGGGTCCCAGCTGTATATCCTTACACTCGTATATCCCAAATTGCGCAATCAAATAAACACTCTCTTTCAGTCGTGAATCACTGAGTCGTCGATACGACAATTTGAGTTCTTTCATCATGACTGGGTTCATAATTTTAACATTAATACCCATGAATAAGCCCTTAAGTTCCCCAATCAATTTATCTGCCTTTTTTCGTGAATCATTCCTCCTTGCCTTCAAAATAATCCCTTCAGTAATGGCTTTTTTCATGTGAATGTTGTCAATTCTTAGCTTTACCAGCGATATCTCTCTTTCCTTGCTTTACTAATTATACTAACATATATATATAACCGTTTTCAGAGCTTATCTTATCTTTCTCTCTTTCGGTATCAATGCCCTCAGTTTTCTCAGTTCTATCATCTGTCTTATTATTCTCTGTCCGTTCATGAAGTCCATTTCTTCTTTTCTTTTTCTTTTATTTGTCACCAATTTAAAAACCCTTTGTTCAATTGTTAGTGGTGTACGTCACTGAGTCCGATCTGCTATGCCTATTTCCTACATGGTCAGTTGGCCCATTCCCTGCTTTCAAATTGCCAGTTGGCTTCTGTTCCTTCATTTCTCTGACATGCTCACTAAACTTATCAACTGTGTCACTAATTAATTTTCTGTGTCTTCTCAAATGTACGTTTACGATACAGCACCAGTCTTTTTAGTCCTTGAGGAAGACACCTCCTTATGTTTGTTGTCAGTAGATAGGTGATCTCGTTTCATGTTTCTTTCAGCTACCATTTCTAATTCTAGTTTTCTTTATTGAGGGTACCTTTCATTTTATGTGACTTCTTTATCTCATTCTTCGCTTCCAAGTCTGCACTGATTCTACACATCTTGGCATGGTAATACTTGATCTCGCCTGATTTTTAGCTTTGGCACATCTCTTAATTAGCTGTTGTACAACTTCTCTAGTCATAGACAAGTTTAATTTCACTTGGCCTTTCAATACTCTTTACCAGAGACTCTTCCGCCTTACCCGTTCTACCTTATCCAACCATTTGGTAATACAATATGAAATGGCCGAAGTGATGGTAGATTCCTCAAAAGCTCGTCTGTCTCCGCGCTTTGCGTCTCCGTTAGATTTCCCATTTCCAAATCTATAGGAGACATCTTCATTTTCAAGCCTCGATTCGTCAAGCCCGACCCGGATCTGACTTTCGACTTCGATTCAGTTCTCGACCTTTTTCTTTTCCGAGTCGTCAGAAGAGCGTCGCAACACTTATGCTCGTACGAGTAGTGATGGGAGATGGAAAGATTTTCCCCACGACGGGAATCATTGTGCGCATACGTGAGATGACGTAGTTAATGATTTCCAATAACGGATTTAGGTGCAACATTGGGTAATTATAAGGAGTTCTGACATGCGCACAGGATTGCACAATCTGATATTTATGAGTTTTCCCACGTTTATTCTGCGATATAGGTTTAAATAGATTAAATTTAGTATTAATCAAGTGCAAATAATTACATAAGTGGTTATTAGTGCAATATTGTATCAAAATGGATCACCAACAGTCATCGAGTAGAGTTGAAGAAATGAAAAGAATACACAAGATGATAACATTTCAAAGAACTTGGTTAGGTTCGGATGTTTTTAAAGATTGGCTGAGCTTACATGAGGACAATAAAAAAGCTGTCTCCATGGTTTAAAACGATAAAAAAAATTGTTGCTATATACGAGAGTTGTCTGAAAAATTTTAAGCTTCAACATGAATATAGCGTTACTCATCAAAATCATTCCGGTACTACAATCATATATGCCTTGAAAGACATTTGTCAAAATTTCAGCCATTGTAAGCGCTCAGTTTTTGTTGGACAGTCATTTGTCAGTTGACATCAATGTTTCTCTAAAAATGAAAAAAATCGAATATTGTACCATGAATAAATTCTTACATTTGAAAGATGCTTGCGCAAATTAAAGCCGAGTGTCTGACAACTGAGTGCCCAAAATGACTAAAATTTTGACAAGTGTCTTTCAAGGCATGTACGATTGTAGTATCAGAAGATTTTGAGGAATAACGCCATGTTGAGGTTCAAAACTTTTTAGACAACATATGTATTTATAAATACATAGGTAATAATATATAATGTATACGTTATGCATATTGTAATTATACATTATTTTTTCTAAGCATTATTCTATTTGAATAAAAAGTTTTAATAAAAACTTTTTCACAATTTTCTTTCTTTAGCCAATATAAGGTCCCTTACAGTACTATTAAATATATACGCCGATAAGACTATGCAGCTTTGCTCCGAATGCGCGTGCGTGAGAAAGATCTTTCTATCTCCCATCACTGCGTACGAGCTCTCAGAACTTTACTTATTTTATATGAGCTTACAGCTTGTAGAATTCGAATCCGAGTCAACTTCTCAATCAAATAATTTCCTGGCCATCT
Organism: Solenopsis fugax; assembly: GCA_003595255.1. Taxonomy (NCBI): domain Eukaryota; kingdom Metazoa; phylum Arthropoda; class Insecta; order Hymenoptera; family Formicidae; genus Solenopsis; species Solenopsis fugax. The sequence continues at coordinate 6,052 of QKQZ01000958.1, read as the reverse complement.
AATCTCGCATCTTAGTGGCAACGACAGCAGTTTTGCCGACAGAGCTCATTGTCAACCCAGTCGGTAGCACTTTGTAGAATTGCGACCCTCCAGGGACAGGGACGGTACTTTCAGCAAGTCGGCCCTGAGATATTTGAAACTCCGGAGACTGTTATTTGAACTCATTTCCATGCTAAATAGAAAGGTTTTTTTGAGAGGGTCTCAGATGCCCACAAAACCAGTCGGACACAGCAAGGTTTGTTAATCGGACACATGACAGTTCCAATCGGACACGATTCCAATCGGACACAAGTTGAAACGGACACACGACGGTCCCAATCGAACACAAGTTGAAAACGGATACACGACAGTTCCAGTCAGACACAAGTTGAAACAGACATACGACGGTCCCAATCGAACACGGTTTCAATCGGACACAAGTTGAAATAACATTTCATAAAATCTTTCGCCTTATTAAAAAAATGAGTCTATCATACTAAAAATGGGATAGTTAGTAAAAATTAACAAAGGTCCCTACTCAAGGTATCGTTGTGAAATAACATTTTATAAAATTATTGCTAAAATCTTTCGCTTTACTAAATTGATGAGTATAAAACAGATTAAATTAAACCAGGCAACAGATATTTTACATCAAAATTAATTTTTACTAACAAGGGAACCTCTCGAAATGTCCCGATTTTAATGAAACTTTACATACATTTAGGTAACATAATTAGATGATTTTTAGAAAATATCATTTGTGGCCAATATACGATTTCAAGGGATGAAATCATCCCTTATATGTATAGCGGTTTTCAGCTTCTTCCGTTATATCTCAAAAACTATTCGAGATATCAAAAGATGTTTTATACAAAAGTTTTACAATAAAATTACCTTTATTCATTCCCGTTAATAACATCTTTTAAAAATACTTATTTTTAAAAATTAAAAAAAATTGTTTAAACAATTATTCTAAAATATATTATTGACGTGAATAAATAGTGGTAATTTTATTGTAAAATTTTTGTATAAAACATTTTTTTATATTTTGAATGGTTTTCGAGATATAGCGAGAAAAGTTAAAAATCGCTTTACACATGAGGACTGATTTCACCCTTTAAAACCATTTCTTGGCAGTAAAACTTTTAGAACTTTTTAAAAAGTAATTATTATATTAAGAAAATGAAAGTTCTATCATTTCCACACCACCTGTCATGAGGTAGATTAGCATGGTGCGCTTTTCTTACAGTTAGTTTCCCACGTAGGCCCAATCCACTCTCTATTCCACTCTATTTTTTAATGCACGAATTCCAAATGCCGTCCTCACTCTCTTGAAAGATATATTATTATTACATAAAAATTCACCCAACTTTTATATGACAAAATATCTTTTATGTTATAATGCTACAAAATAATGAAAATTTTTTAATTTTAAGCATGATGAGTTGCGATATTTCCATGATATCAAGATGACTTACCATGCCATATATTTCCTGTAATGTATAAACACATTTTTTATTATAAACAACAATGAATACATTTATTATATTGATTTCTTTATAACTAATTGTAAATCTTGCTATTAATACTAACGTGATGATTATATGACAAAATGTTCGCAATTATGGTATTCTTAAAAAAAATGCTGCATACAAAAATATTTTTTGCACTGGGAATATCGTATTATACCAGGTGCATCACATATGGAACAGAATGATATTTCTTGAATATTCTTTCCAGAGAAACAAAAATATACTGGATTTTGGAAATGCGGTCGTTCCTCGATGTATCCACTTTTAAATTAGGCATATTTAAAAAGATTATGAAATCGCGGAGAAAATAACTGTATATACGTTAAAGATTACAATTTGTTGGTATTATTTCTCAAATGTAAATTAATATCATAATTTAATAACATAACGCGATCAATGAATGTTCTCACAAAGTTTTTCCATATTCTAAATCCATAAACATATCAAATGGTTGAATCATTCCGTAGTTTTCTGTGGTCCTTTCTGAAAAAAGGCATGTAAAGAATATATCGAATAGATCGAAGTTATTGTTGTCGCTTTTCCGCGATGCAGATTGGTTCTCTCGCTGTGTCTTCGTAAGCGGCTGTCATTGCGGAGATCGCATATTTTGACTATGTGTATTGAGAGGTTAATAGTAGTGTAATATTAAATTTGTTATTTACATGAAATTATATTATATCAAAAGTGTGTATCGTAACGCGCGCCTATTTTATCTAGTATAGTTAAAATCCGCATATCTTTATAAAGATGTTTATATTAAAATCCATTTATCCATTTATAAAGATATACGGATTTTAATTATACCAAAGAAAACTACGGGAATGATTTAACCACTTGATATTTGTGGATTGAGAATATAGAAAAATTTTGTGAGAATATTCAGTGATCGCGTTATGTTATTGTATTAAGTTATGGTATTAATTTACATTTGAGAAATAATATCATCAAATTGCAATCTTTAACGCTATACAGCTATCTTCTCCGCGATTTTATAATCTTTTTAAATATGCCTAGTTTAAAAGTGGATACATAAAGGAACGGTCGACACATTTCGAAAATCAGTAGATTTTTGTTTCTCTGGAAAGGATATTCAAGAAATATCACTTTGCTCCATATGCGGTACACCTGCTACAATATAATGTTCCTGGTGCAAGAAATATTTTGATACAACATTGTTTGAACATTTTTTTAAGGAATATCATAATTGCGAACATTTTATCATATAATCATCACGTTAGTATTAATATTAATATTTACAATTAGTTATAAAGTAATTAGTTATAAAGTAATCAATATAATAAATACATTTATTGTTGTTTATAATAAAAAAATATGCTAATACATTACAGGAAATATATGACACGGTAAGTCATTTTGATATCATGGAAATATCGTAATTCATGCAAACTCAAAATTAAAAAATTTTATTGTTTTGTAGCATTATAACATAAAAAATATTTTGTCATATAAAAGTTGGATAAATTTTTTATGTAATAATAATATATCTTTTAAGAGAGTGAGGACGGCATTTGGAATTCGTGCATTAAAACAGAATGGAATAGAGGGTGGATTAGGCCTACGTGAGAAACCACTATAAAAAAAAGCGCACCATGTTAATCTACCTCATGACAGATGGTGTGAAAATGATAGCATTTTATCATTTTCTTAATAACTACTTTTTAAAATGTTCTAAAAGTTCTATTGCCAAGAAACGGTTTTAAGGGGTGAAATCAGTCCTCATGTATAAAGCGATTTTTAGCTTTTCCCGCTATATCCCGAAAACCATTGAAAATATGTTAAAAAAATGTTTTATACAAATGTTTCACAATAAAATTTTCTGTATTTATTCACGTCAATAATATTTTTTTAGAATAATTGTTTAAACAATTTTTTTTTAATTAAAAACAAATTATTTTAAAAAAATGTTATTAACGGGAATGAATAGGGGTAATTTTATTGTAAAACTTTTGTATAGAACATTTTTTGATAGCTCGAATAGTTTTCGAGATATAACGGAAAAAGCTGAAAATCGCTATACACATAAGGGATGATTTCACCCCTTGAAACCGTGTATTGGCCGCAACTGATATTTTCAAATATCATCTAATTATGTTACCTAAGTGTATGTAAAGTTTCATTAATCGAGGTGTGACACTTCGAGAGGTTCCCTGTAAGTTTTCTTGTTGTAAAGCAAACATCTGTTGCCTGCTTTAATTTAATCTGTTTTATACTTATCAATCTGTAAAGCGAAAGATTTCAGCAATAATTTTATGAAATGTTATTTCACAACGATACCTTGCATTGGGGCCTTTGCTAATTTTTACTAACAATAAGTTTACATTTTTAGTATACGATAGACTTGTTAATTTAGTAAGGCTAAAGATTTCAATATTATCATATTTTAAGTATACAAATTTATTTTATATAATTAAAACAGAGTATAATTTCAAATTTTACACACTTTTTTAGCACGGCACAGCGCATGCTTAGTTCGTTACAGTACGTCGAGCTGACAGGTTTTCTACCTGTACAATCGTCAACTTTAACGGTTGATATCTCGGTTCGCGGGACAGTCTAATACTTTTTCCTGCCAGATTCTTTCATTTCATGCAAAAACGCGTCGAATGAGCCTAATTTCATCAAAATCGGAGGTGAGGTGGGATATACTAAATAAATACCTCAACTTGTGTTTGATTGGGACCGTGTCCGTTTTAACTTGTGTCCGATTGGAACCGTGTCCGATTGGGACCGTTGCGTGTCCGATTAAAACTGTCATGTGTCCGATTGACACACCTTGTTGTGTCCAACTGGTTTTGTGCGCATCTGGGACCTCCAGTTTTTTTACGGAAGTGATCTCCCATTCCTTGGTATAATCTTAAAAAATTCATTCTGCAGAGACCTGGGATCAGTCACTATAGTTAATAGCTACTGATTCGGCTCGCAACAATGGTAGAAATCTCCATCACTACTCTCTTGATGTACGGTATTTGCCGGCTCTAAATCAATTCGACACCTCATGAATAGCAATATCGCAAATATTCATTCAACTCTCAGCGCAGAGAGAGAATTATTTTAATCTAAAATCGTGGTACTTTGCATTGGATGAAAGCAGATATCCAAGGGTCTTTTAAGAAGAACTCTCAGCGCAGAGAGAGAATTACTCATGATTTTACTAAAAGCGTACTAACTAATTATGGAAGATAGAAACCGTAAGATAAATTCAACTAACTTCAGTAATCGACTCTAAAATCAGAACAGGCTAACTAAATAACTAATTTAAAAGCTAACTTATCAGGGAATGAGTATTACTAACAAAATAAAGCAATAAATAAATAAATTAAAGTAAATAAATAAATGCATAAATTAAAATGAAGTAAGTCAGTAATGAATAAAACAAAAATAAGTAATTTAAAAAGAAAAAAACATGAGACTAGAAGGCCTATGTCAATTACAGCGATTCTTGGTGCCGAATAATAATATTTAATTTTTACAATTTCCAACTCAAACTGCGCGCCGCATATTCGTCGGACTTGAAACACAGTCATAAAGCCGGAATAGTAATATTAATGCTATAAGAAACATATCCTATATTGTATAATATCCCTCCTTCCCTGTGGAAAAACTGTAAATTAATTTATTGCGAAAAAATAATACCTCAGCCATTGTTATTTTTTCAGCTATTTATACACCTAATAGATGGTTTAATAATTTTTATAATACTATTTTATTGTTTACAATAATTAATGTTTTCGCAACATAACTTAAAAATAACGTTTGTGAAATTAGACCCCAAAACTGGCACAATAGGCAGTAATACTAAAATTGAAACACAGCTTTGTAGAGAACGAGTTAACTATAAAATAAATTGATAAATTAAGTAATAAAATGTATTTTATGTATTACATAACAAAGTATATAAAATTAAAAAAGTTATAATTGAATCCTCCCACTTTGTACGGATTTTTGGCACCTTATTAGTGTATGTACATGGATCTGTCGCGTTCGATACTATTAAGAAATTTATTCATTAACATTGTAATTGAAGGTTTCATTGTCTATTCTTAAGCAAATGTGTATTGTTTTATGATGTACAGCGATTTTATGTTCCAAACCAGACTACGAGAAAAATATAAAAACGAAAAATGTAAACAAAATAGTTAGCAACATATATGTAATATTATCAATAATATAATCATTATTATTTGAGCTATTATTTACACTATGCATATTTGCAAGAGAAAATCACGTAAATTTTATTTCTGCTTTTTAAGAATCCGTTTCCAGAAGNGTCAGCATTTCTTCAAAATTTAAGTAAGATTGTAACGGTAGACCTTTCTCGCGGGCCCGGTTTTACTCGTCGGTTCCAAGGTTCGAGAAAAGGACAGAACTCTGACTTGTAAAATAATTGGTATATTTATTAATAATTCGAGTCTCCCACACTCGTACCGATATATATACAAAATAATATTTTATTTATATAAATAAAGTGAACACCTTTGGGACACGTGTCCCTCGGTAACGTTTCGTACTCGCGGAAAAAT
>QKQZ01000954.1:0-10358 GCA_003595255.1 Solenopsis fugax | reverse complement strand
CCGAAAGTTAAGTATTTTATTCCACATAAATTCTCTCTCAAATAATTGCCGTTAAAAAAAAAATCAGTTTAACTTAATCGGAAAATTTCTGAAATAGAGTTTAAACGTTGTAGAATGCATTCTGTGAAAAATCAATAATTAAAGTTACATTTACATTATGTTAAAAAGAAATTTTTATTTAATATAAGTACCGTAAAAAAACGTTTTACCTAAGATAATGAAGTCTTTCAATATTTTTCTAAAAGTTTATGGCAATACTTTTGAAATATGCTACTTTATGAAAAAAATAATTTGCTTGTGAACCTTTAAAAAAAATGGATTTTTTGCATATAGATTGTTGGCAATTTTTGGATACAAAAATATATTTATATAGGAAAATTGAATTTATTATGCAAAAACCAATCCAAAAGCAACTTTTTTTAGTCTCAAATAATAGTAATAGTAAAAAAATAAAAATTTAAAATTTTATTTTGATTCGCCGCAATTGTTATATAAATGCGATGAGTGTCGCACATCGGTGTAAATAAGAAGAACATTGACTTCTTGGTTTTACGATTTTTTTATATGATAACGTAATGCACAGCAATTCTCTTTGCTAATAAAGGTCTTTTTACTTCTTGTGTAGGATTAGGCCATACGCCGCCTGATAGCTTTTTCGAATGACGTTGGTTCTATCTCGACATGAGACGGGTTAATATAATAGTGTCACATGCTCTATTTCAAGATCTAATTGAATGCAGGAACTGCCACCGAAATTTCGATCCGGTTACAGTTACGGTCAGAGATTATATCCAATTTTCGGTTTTGGTTTCGGTTCCGGTCTTGTTACTGATAACGGTGACCGTAACCGTTTGGATTTCGATCTTTTTCGGTTACGGTTACGGTTACAGATTTTTACCTATTGTAAAATTTAATAAAAATGATAATGTATAAAAATAATAGAAGTATAAATGTATTATAAAAAATTCCTGTTTATTTTAAACAACACTTGTTTATTTTTGAAAATGTTTAGAATCATTGGAGATTTCGGGTCTTTCAAAGTCTTTTTTTCTATTGTTTTCTATTTCAGCATTCTCAGCCACTTGCAGCGTTAACTAGTTTTTCTTTGTAAAATAACATATTAATCTTATGCAAATTATCATAATTAAAACAAAGAAATAAAAAAGTAACCCTCCGTAGACACCCTGTAATATCGCTATTTATCTAGAACCTAGAATTAAATATCTACGGTCTTAAAGGTTTAATTAAGATTTTCAAACTTTTTCGGTGCTCTAAAAGAGCCGGAAAAATTGAAATATAATTTTAACTTTAAAAATTTAATTTTACGACATGATCGCGCAGTCCATATTCACAGAGTATAGCTACTCTATGTCTATGGCGCGGGACCATGGCATAGGAATATTGCATAAACATAGACCAAGCGTGAAGCGCGAAATCTGACGATCAGAAAAAAAGAGATGGAATATAGATGCCGTGTATCTCTTTCTCTTATTCTTGTGAGAGAGAAATATCTTGTAGAGAGAGAAATCTACACAGCACGCGCTTTTTCTTCTTTTTTTACCTGATCTTCAATATGATCTTTAACAGCATTTTAAAAAATCGAACCGAAAATCAGACCGAAAAAACCGGAAAAATATTTTCGGTCCGGTTCCGGTTCATTTGCCTGCACAATATTTCGGTTTCGGTTACGGTTTCGGTATGACTAAAATAACGGTTATGAACCGGTTATCGGTTTCGGTTTCGGTCCAGTTGCAGTCCCTGATTGAATGATTCCAGCATATAGCGATTTTCAATAATTAACATCCCGTTAATTATTCCAAAGTATGCAAAATGTAGAGAACGTTTCTCTTTAGTTCGAGTCTGTCAGCCGTGAATAGGTAGTCCGAATATTACTAGATACCCCATGTGCGTGAATTTACATATACATATATGTGTATATAATTATCTATTTAAGCAGCGTCTCTACCTATAGACGATACTTGAAATTACTACTCATTACCACTAGATACTGACTTTAATACCATGATAAGTTTTACTTTAAAGATATTCTTCTCCAATATCGATGTGTGGGTCGTTTAAACCTTGTGTGACCTCCGAAGATTAAAAATTCCAAAAGAAGAAAGAATAACTCTAGCTGATCATTTTGTGTGGAGCAGCTAATGCTGCAACAACTGAAAATTATGCAATCTAATGAAAACTCACGGAGCTTCGAAAATAGTCTGAAAGCACGACTTATAAAAATACTTATAAAATAAAATAGAGATTATTGAGTAAGAGCGTAAAAATTATAATAAAAGAAAATAAATGAATGTTTATTAACTCATTAAAGCTTATGGCCAGCAAAGATAGCCAAAAAATAATCATTGAAAATAGGGCCGTGCATACAAAAACATTACTGACATAAAAAGCACTTTTCAAAAATCAATTTTGCAACTGATTGTTATAAACAAATTATTAAAACTTGATTGTAGAAGAAAACTGATTGCGCCAATCAATTCTACAAGAAAAATTACTAAAGAAACATATATGACTCCTTCCTAAACCATTCATATTTTATGCAAAACAAAATAGTAAAAATAATTAAAATCCGTTCCTACCTATGACCAGCAAAGATAGTCAAAAAATAACAATTGAAAATAGGACTGGAGCATGAGAAAACATTATTAATATGAAAAGTACAATGCAAAAATTAATTTTGTAACTAATTTGTTTATAACAATTTATTGAATTTATTTTATTAAACGGTACTCTGATTTATAAATTTCGATGATATATCGTTTTATTATTTATTAGGTGCTTGAATTAATTTAAGTTAAAAACAATGATTGCGACACGAAAATCAAAGAAAGCACAAAAGTGCGACTATGAAAAAATTAATAAAAATTCGAAGATCATAGTATATATTGTCAAATCTCATTACACTTTATGTACAAGGTGTACCTTCCATCAAGTGTTTACTATAAAATTTTGAGTGCATTCAATACACATCGATAAAAGTTATGATATATGTATATCAAAAAATCGAAAGGTGATATAATTTTGGCCGGTACTGAATATGAGGAATTAATTAACAAAGATTTGTAAATAAATGTTTATCTATGCGATTCAGCTACAAAAGACAATTTAGTATTATGTAATATTGATAATTGCTAGAAATAACTTTTATAATGCATTATTGCACGTAGAAATCGTAATTACAGTAAAAAGACTGAACTGACTTCATCGCCACATTTAATCTCACCACTGAATGGCATAGAGACACATTGATTTCCAAATCTTTATTCATTTATTTTTTATTAATTATTCTATAATTTTATACAGGGTGTCCACTGTAGCAAATTTGTCACGAGGAGGTAGAAGGGATCGAGATAAACGAAAAAGTCTTATAACATTTTGCGATATTCGATATATAATACGAAAATTATTGCGAATATCACAAAATGTTATAAGACTTTTTCATTTATCTCGATCCCTTCTACCTCCTCGTGACAAGTTTGCTACAGTGCTCAGGGACACCCTGTATATACAGGATGTCTGACAATTAATGATAAAACTCTCGCATATAAGTAGAATGAATCAAACTGAGTCGAAAAGTTCTGTACCACTTTGCAATTTTCGCAATAGTTAACGAGTAATAAATGAATAAAGCCGAATGAGTCCCGCCCGTCGCCAAATCTAACCGCGCGATAGAGGTTGTCAAGCGCGCGAAGAGTTGTTGATTACTAGCGGTCAATGCTACGCAAGAACAGCGCGTAATGCTGGGCCCTCGGTCTGAGTCATGAATGTTCTCCGTCATTCTTATCAAAACGAAATCTTTTAACAGCATAGAAAAATGTACTTTTGTGCGTATATGTATGCGCGTAATATTATTTAATATTAAATAATATTCTAGTTAATATAATATTAAATCATTTTAATTAAGATTACATTAAATAATATTTCTAAAATATTTATGTAAATATGTACTTTTCTTAAAATGAAATGAAATTGACGTACAAAATAGAGTACGTAAAATTTTATAAAACTAAAAAGAAAGAGATTTTAAATGTGCCATACATTATTAATAATTTTATAATTAAAAAAAAGTTTATTATTTTTAATCTCAAAACTATAAGAATATTTTTATAATATTCTACGAATATTTAAGTAACACATCAAGAATAATAAATGGTGTAAAATGAACATATAATGTTAACAGTATATTTCCATGATATTAAAAAATATTACTTAATCTCCTTGCAATATATTTATATAGTAATATATTATTTTAACTCTTAATAATATTTATATAATATTCAAGGAATAATAATTTTATGAATGCTCGTTTTTCTGCAACGTAAAACATAAGAAATGGAACAGTCAATTTACGAACAATTTAATTGATCTTGTAAATTACATAAATATTAACTGGTAAAATAGTGTTGTGTCATCCTCGGAACACAGTTACAACGTACAAATATACCTGACAGTACTATTTTTATCAATTTAATTCTTTCCGCGATTATATTAATTACTTTAAAATGCCTACAAGGCCGGATAACATTTTTATTGAATATTGGTTTTATTCTTTAACATACTACGTTGACTTAATGGAATTCTCGCCTCCGATTGACGAATGATGTTATGGAAATTTTTTATCTTTTGAACCATGTTGACAATTTTCAAAGACCTGGGCTAAATCTAATAATTTCTGTAATGCCAGAATAATTCATGTAAAATTGATGACGACTAAGTACAGTCGAAATGTTTGTGTAATACTTCCCAGAAGAATAAATCCTTAACGTTTATGTAATTTACAAGATTAGTTAATTTGCTCGTAAATTTGGCTGTTCTTTTCTTTACATTTTGCGTTGCAAAAGAACGAGTATTCATAGAATTATTATTCCTAGAATATTATATGAATATTATTAAAAATTAACATAATATTACTATAAATATTCCAAAAATATTATTTAATGTTTAGTATCACGGAAATATTCTGTTAATGTTACATATTCACTTAACATCATATTCTTGATGTATTATTTTTGAGACTCATTCAGTTCTTTTTCGGAGTTGACTTTAAGTATAGTACACGCGTCTGGACCTATGCAATTTTGAGAAGTCATAAAAAATTATTGATTGGTTCCAATAAAATAAAATTTTAGAGTTTTAGAAGTGTGACTGAAAATGGCATTACCGTAAAAAAATGATTTATTGTGAATTAAGGAAAAATAATTATTAAACAAACATAAAGATATGTAAAAGAATCCATTTTCTAAAATTAAATCATATCTTCGCAACAAAAACCGTTTTAAAGACTTATACTCTTAAAAAAAACTTATGGCATTGTTATTCTTTTTAAAATTATAACAAGGAAAATTTTACTTCCATGCCGTTTAAATTCTAGTTGAGTTCTGAAGCTGATCAACGTAGCGATTAATAGTCATATTTTTCCTCCTCCAACCAGAACTTTTCTTCGTCCTCCTTTTACCTTATTCCCTCTTCACAGAAAAAATTTCGATCAAAATTTCGTACAGGTTTTCCCAGACCTAGTGCTGTGTTTAAAAGTTAAATCGTATCGTCTTCGAAGGTATCGAATTTATGAATTAAAATTAAAAATATATATAGAGAATTATTAACAAATACTTATTTTATTATAATTATAGATGAGATATGTCTATATATGATCATACTAGCATCATGAAGCTGAAATAATATTCTTTGTGATTTTACGTACAATTTCTGATTCTTTTCGAATTGTGTGCCGTTACTTTCGGTTTCAAACACAGTTTTTAAATTGAATCAAAATAATATTGTAGAATTAAATTGACAAGTCATTTATATTGCTAATACTAACATATGTAGCATCTTTCAAGATTCCCCCACTTTGGTAAAAGTGAAAAATCTGTTGCAAAAAATATTATTTCGTAGAAGGTTTGAATCTGGATCTTCCCACATTCCATGCTGACGTCCTAGCCAGTTTGAATATCGAACCACTTATTTTATTAATAATTTATAAAAAAGCGTTCAAATATTCAATAATTAATAAATAACAGTAATTAAAATGTAAGGATACTGAAATAAAACTTTCTTGAATTTATTTTTATAATTGACATATTTATATTTACAGTAATTACACTGGTCGACACCATTTTTGCTTTAAAGTAAACGAAGTTGTTTCTGAAAGATTTTGATGCGCTGATTACGAATCTGGCCGCGAAAATGTCGTATCAAGTCAAGTTTTTGAGATATTCTAACTTAAAGGTGCAAAAAATGAGGTTTTTGGCTATTTTCAACGACTTATAAAATGTCTAACAATTTTTTTTTAGCATCCGGCCGGATGTCACTTTAAAGTGTTATTCTTATTCTTTCCAACGCATATTCGATTGCTATGATCCGACTTTTTCTCGCTGAAATAGAGCAAATTGAATTTATTTTGTTTTTTAACCTTTTGTGTCAGGGTTTTTTGTATGTTTTTGTAACCGATTGTTTTGAAAATTGTTTTCAAATTCGTAATCAGCGACCAAAACCTTCGGATACAAATTTTGAAAACAATCGGTTTAATACAAATAAATGTGACACAAGTGGTTAAAAAAAAAAATTCAATTTGCTCTATTTCAGCAAAAAAAGTCGGATCATAGCAATCGAATATGCGTTGGAAAGGGTAAGAATAACACTTTAATGTGATATTCGGCTGAATGCTGAAAAAAATTGTTAGACATTTTATAAGTCGTTGAAAATGGTCAAAAATCTAATTTTTTCCATCTTTAAGTTAGAATATCTCAAAAACTTGACATGATACATTTTGGCGGCCAGATTCGTAATCAGCGCATCAAAATCTTTCAGAAACAACTTCGTTTACTTTAAGGTCAAAAAAATGTTGAATTTTTGTCGACCAGTGTTATTAGTTTTATTATTTATCAATGTTACATTTATGTTATAGTAAATTATATAATAATATAATAATTTATAGTGATATGAGTTAGGTTAGGAAACTTGATAAAGTAATAAAAATATCAAATTAATTTTTAAAATATTATAATTGTAAATATGTATATACAATAAACGTAAAATATTTTAATTTAATGAAAAGATTGACCTATAGGAGTCGACACAGGNAAAATTAATTTAATGAAAAGATTGACCTATAGGAGTCGACACAGGATGTTAGTGTGCACATAAAAACTTTTATTGATATCTAATAAGATGAAAAAAGGCGTGCATACGACGCTATTTGATTCGCAAGTTACATTAAACGATAATCCGCAGACGTTTCGATTCACGGTTCGAGTCTTCTTCAGTGCATTATATAAATATAATTTTTTAATTGTTTGGAGAGTTTATGGACAGCAAAGGTTATATTTATATAATGCACTGAAGAGGACTCGAACCGTGAGTCGAAACGTCTGCGGATTATCGTTTAATGTAACTTGCGAATCAAATAGCGTCGTATGCACGCCTTTTTTCATCTTATTAGATATCAATAAAAGTTTTTATGTGCACACTAACATCCTGTGTCGACTCCTATAGGTCAATCTTTTCATTAAATTATTTTTGGGAATTTGCATAAGGAGTCTCATCGATTTTTTGAATTTTAATTAAAATATTTTACAAGCTTTCTTTTATAAAAATATAACAACTTAAAATAAGATTATATAATTATGTTATTATCAGCTATATAAATTAAAGAAAAATTTATATTAGATGTATTTGATTTTCTAAAATGCTGATAACATACACAAAACAAGAAACTTATTAAATTTTTATCTAAATTACTTCTTTCTTCTTCTTCTTGTCGAAAGCCTTCAGGCTTGTTTCACCCAGTTCGGTTCCCATCCTGACGCAGATGACAGCTGTCCTTCCATCTTTTTGGCGAGCGTCCTCGGTGATTCGAGTTCGGTTTCCCATTCCCCGAGATTTTTGCTAGCCTGTCATCACTCATCCTAGACTTATTTCTTATTTTATTTTATTAGGAAAGAGTAGAGGGGATAATAAAAGTATTGAGAGTAGGAGTAGAGAGGGTAAAGTGGAAGAAGTAAGGAGGGTGGATGCAAGCAGGAAAGAGAAAGGGGAAATGATAACAGTGAAGATGACGAGCGAAGATGCAAAGAGGATGGTAATGGAGAATAAGTGGAGGTTGAAATGCAAGGATGTGTGGATAGAGGTGGACTTAACGTGGGAGGAAAGGGAGAATCGTATGGAACGCTAGGAGAGTGGCAATAGAGAGTGGTTGGAAAGGGAACAGGACGAGGATCGGGCAGGGGGGAGCGTGGATTGGGAGGAATGGTGGGCATGGGATGAAGAGAGGGACGAATTAAGGAAGGGAAGAGGAGAAAGCAGAGTCATGGTGGAAGGAACGCAGAAGCAAGAGGAAGGAAAGAAGGAGGAGAAGGGAATAAAGGAAGGAAGAGAAAAGATAGGGTAAAGGATGGGCTGGAGGGGGAAGGGGGAAAAAGAGGAAGGAGGAATAAAGAAAGAGGAAGAAGGAGGAGCAGAGCGGAGGATAGGAAAAGGGAGGGAGAAGGAAAGTTACAAAATAGCATTTTGGAATGTAGCGGGGATTAATACCAAGAGAGAAGATTTTTGGAAAGAAGTCAGGAAATAGGACGTAATTATAATGAGCGAGACATGGTTAGATGAAAGGGGATGGATGAGAGCCAGAGATTTTTTTACCAAGGGGCTATAGATGGGAAGTGCAGTTGGCAAAAAGAAAGAGTAAAAAAGGAAGAGCGATAGAGGGAATGTTATTAGGAGTAAAGGGGGAGATAGATATAAGGAGGGTGGAGGCAAGGAAGAAAGAGGGGATAATGGAGGTAGAAGTAGATCTGAATAAGGAGGATAGTGAGGATATGTATTAAAGAGACATGGATAAAAAATTGAAGGGGATGAAGGAATAGGTGGAAGAAGAGGACGGAGTAAAGATTATAATAGGAGGGGATTTTAACGCCAAAACAGGGGAGAAAAGGGGAAGGGAGGAAGGAATTCGAGAGATAAGAGAATAAACAGTGAGGGAAAGATTTTGATAAGAAGGATGAAGGAGGACGATATTTAATGGGGATATAGAAGAAGACAGGTTTGGAGAATGGACATTCACTGAGAGGAGGGGGGAGACAGTTATAGACTATGTAATAGGAAGCATGGAGACTAAAGAGAAAATAGACGGAATGGTGGTAGAGGACTGCGTGGATTCAGATCATCACCCATTAGTGCGGATCGGATGGGATGAGGGAGGACGGGGGGAAGAGAGAAAGGAGGAATAGGGAAATAGGGAAATGGGTATGATCGGAGGAGGGGATAGAAGAATTTAGAAAGGTGTTGGGGGGATTACTAGGGGAGGACGGATTTCCTTTCTTTTTTATTTCTTTCTTATATAATTAATTCTGTTTACAGGAACGTGATTACTCTTCATTACTTGTCTTAGCGGTGGACTGCAAAATTTGGAAAGATCTGATTCACCGAAGCAGTACGATAAGAAAGACCAAGCAGTTCTCGGTTTTCAAACAGCAAATAGAAACTTACGCAACTAAAGATATTAACATTATCCGATATACAAGGCTATTTGAAAAGTTTCCGGCCTTTTTAAGAAAAACACATATTTCGAAGCAAAATAAAATTTATTTCTCGACGTAGTCTCCCTGCAACTCGATACATTTGGTCCAACGTAAAAAATAAAAATTAAAAAAAATAAAAAAAAAATAAAAAAAATAAAGAAATAAAAAAATAAAAAAATAAAAAAAGGGGAGGCTTCACCGNTTTTCGATTCATCCTGTAATCGTTACCCTTTTCTCTTCTAAGTTTTATTGTTAACTTAGCTTGTAAGCCTAGTATTAGTATATCTGTATTAGTTTGTAAGCCATCGCTACGACTATATTGTATCCTTTAGCTAGCATTTAAGTATCGCCATTTATTATTATACGCCTTAAGCATCTTAATGCTATTGCTCTCCTATCGTTAACACTCGGGAGGGAGTATGTGGCGACCGGCGAGTTTCCACTCTTTGCTACTTCGTAGTTAGTGGAGCAGGGAAGCCGAGCACGCTCGTGGCCGCACGGCGTAGACATTCGCTTACGAACAGTCGTCCCGTTTACTTGTGTGCCTACACACACCACTTCGCATACGTACATACGTATCCTCGCGTTGCGTCATACAGTGTATATCATTCGCGTATCTCTGTACCTCTGTTATACACATCGAAATCTTTACAGTAATAAACCTCTCTTGTAATACATATTACAACGTGCATCATTCCATTATCGACGATTGAACACATTTCATATCCGTGGGCATCCGCGCCCACAGGTTTACATATGTCGAGGCCATCTATCGGACGGCGAAAGAAATTTTTTTCTACAGTTACTTTATGTCGATGAAGCCGG
>QKQZ01000953.1:0-15950 GCA_003595255.1 Solenopsis fugax | reverse complement strand
AGTCAGATGGAGGCGCGCGTATCTGGTGGAGGTGCGCGCACACGGTGGAGGGGCGTATTGTTATAAGTCATTATGTTATTTCATATTTGTAATTGTTATTTGTAAATTATCGATGCGCTGTATATTTTACACATGAGTAGTCGTAAATCCCACCCCTTTTTTATACGACAAAAATGCAAGGGTTTTTTTAAGTTTCTTTTTCAAGTATAAAAAAAGAAATATTTCATATTTACAATTTTTTTTTATAATAGTAAACAGTATGAAGTTTTCATTGGTATAATTTATTTTTCTTAAACATAGTAAATAATACTTGATAAATTAAGTTTTCGATAGCTACGGCGTATATACCGCACTTACTCTATAACGTGTTCGTTGTAATTCGTGTCTCTGTAAAGTGTATGCACTGTTTATTAAATTAAGCACTGTGATTAAATGGAGGTTTCGGTCGCTTGGTTGACCCAGTCGCCGAGTTGACCGTCTAGATTCTGAAGTCGTGAAGAAAAGTTCGGTCACCCGGTTGACCCGGTCGCCGAGTTGACCGCCTGGAACAGCGTCGAGGAGCAGTCGTGTTGGCGGAATGTCTGGTGGTGACACCTTGGTGGTGCCGGACGACGTGTCCGTCACCTTGGTTACTGCGGCTGGAGTCGTAGCTTCCTTCGCTTCTTCCCGGTGTTGCGAGACGAGGAGAACGCGGAAGGCGGTTCTCCTTATCAATCCTCAACGGGTAGTTGCACAGAATGCACGGATCCCGTCCATGTGTTCGTAACAGAGTGACTAGTTACTTGATTAAAAGAATTGAGAGTGTATCTCAAATTACGACATGCAGCGTTCACCCTCGGTAAAAGTTCTTCCCTGGAGCAATAGGTTGGTCAGTTGTTCGCGGCGGCGCCTATTTATCACCCGGCTGCATTTGACTCCCGAGAAGGCCCCCCGTGGTGCGGCCACCTAGCGGAGGCGCCGCATTCCATCTGTTCGGTGGGGCCTTACATTTGTCGCGGGGCCGCCTAGCGGCGGCGCGTAAATGTCGCGCCGCGCTCAAACCCGTGTGATGCTGTGGTGCCTGGCGCCCGGGTCGCCACAATTATATAGAAAAGATTTATTCCTGGAAAGATTCTCTTATTTGTATCTCACGCTGAATTTGATCAAGTGCGAACACATACACGCACACACATACACAACGAAAATTTACCAAATTTCCGCGCAAATTTAGTAAATTTTTGTTACCGGAGATAACGAAAGCAAAACTCTTATAACTCAAAGAATTTAAAAAAAAGTTACACTCGTCAAGTCAGCGAAAGCAACACGTCGCGAGCAGATTTAGAGAATTTTTTGCATAAGATAAACATTTTTAAAATGTCCAAATGTAACTTTGTACATTGAATAATGTACGTTTTTAAACATTCGTACTAAGTCCATGAACGTTTGAGGAAAAATCAGATTGGTTTCAGATTGAAACCATGTCTGAATGTCTAATGAATGTTGTGAGCTGTCTGATACCATGGATACAGTTTAAAAAATAAAAGTACACATCAACGCATAGATGTATGTAATAACCTGAAATTATTCTTTTTATTTTTTCACGTTTCTTTATACATGATGCTGATAAATACATAAACTAATACATAAATGCATAGACTAATACTAATACATTTTGCACAGGTTAAGATTGCTGCACCTAATATGTAGACGAAAAAGTGCATTATGTATATTTTCCGCCATTTTGGCTTCAAATGCTAAAAAATAGATTTGCAGTACTTTATTAATCTAGTGACTAAGAGAGCGTAACAGTTGTAAATGAGCGCCGCTAGTCGAAAACATGAACTGGACAAATGCGATGATGTTTCTTATCGTACTTTTCGTACATTTTTATTGCGATATTTCTACTCATAAGGCACGGAGAGAAAAAATAAAAACACTTTTATTATACAATTCACACCCAAGCTATCGATTGAGACTGGTCAGAATTTATTCGGTTCAGTTGTTATTGAGAACTGATAATCTCGGATGCTCAGAAGTCGCTACCCAGCAAACGAAAATGGACAAAAATGGATTCGTGTGGTCATTGCCAAATCCAAATTCTTGATTTTTAAATTTATTTCAATTCAATTAAAGTTAAAGAATTCTTTGAATCCATTTTAATCTATGAGCGGGATTGAAATAAAGTAATTCCTATTCTTTCAATCCAAAAAAAATTTTCGCGGGTTACACAATCCATTTTAATCTATAACATACGATTGAAATAATTTAAATTTTTTTTTTTTATTTAAAATATATTTAAATGAATTGAAATGGATTAGAAATTTTAAATTCATTTCCGTTTATTGGATCCGCATAAGAGACACGTGCGGCCTTGCACTGCGCGTTCATTTGACGCGAGATACTACCGTGTCTCTTGATATATTTTATAATAACACAAATTATACTGACCTCTTCTCGGTTGATTCATCTAAATGAGGTTAAGTGCAATTAGTTTATTGTCAATGTATTTTTCGGATAAACTCTTCCTCTCCATGGCCTGAAGATTGTATTTCCGCTCATCTGTGGCATCAGACAGTTATGGAAAACTCTCAGAAGGATAGCAAGCAACCAGAAGTATGTTCACCATTATGTGCATGGGTGAGTTTTATTTATGTCAATCGCATTGTAAAAGTAACATTTCTACTTTTATAATTGAATCCAGTTATGATATACTGACAGTTATAATTTTGACACTGACAATGAGAAAGACTGAATAGAAGTCGAAACATTCGTCGAACATTGTTTATAATTTTTATTAGCATTAAAATACAGCTGATAATTCATTACTATTTTTATTTTTTAATTTATTTTATTTTTTAAAATAAACTTTATTAAATAAAAATTTTAAAATTCTATTTTTCACAACTCTATTAATCCTTTGTAGACCAGTATACACATACCGTTTGGACGTTTCCGCCATTTTATTTTATAAGGAATTTTTAACATTGCTAAATAACATTACCCTTACGGAAAATGAGTATTGAAATCTCAATACTCAGTATTGGCCAATACTAAATTGACCAATACTAAATTGGCCAATACTAAATTAGTCACTATAATACTCACATGGGAACCGTACGAAGTTGACACACGAATTTCATGAAAAAAAAATATCCGCGTCTAGGTCTACTTAAACTGAAACACATGTGATAGGTCTAATTTTTCGCTAACCCCCCATTAAAAAAAAATTGGGGGATTGAAAATTAGCACGCGCGTAGTAGATCTATGACATTGTTGATCTTTTTTATTTTGTTGGTTGAGTAGAATAGGTTGTAATGTATGTAAAACACGGATTACAGAAGTTATACATAATGTTTTAGAATGGTTTGAATCTTCTTACAACAAAAGTTTGTTCATATACGTAAATAGCGAGCCCGGTTGCGAAGAGGAGATCAAAATACTCTTTGTTTTGATTTCATGGATTGCGATTTCGCCATGCTACGTATGTCGAAATACTATAAATATTGCTGCCGCTGTAGATGAGAATTGTGTGTGTACGTGTGGCGTGTGTGCGTGTGTGCTTTGCCTTTCTGTGTTGCTGGTATTCCATTGTTTTCGTTTTCTATTTATGTGGGATAATCTTTGTAGTCCGTGTTTTACATACTTACATTACAACCTATTCTGCTCAACCAAGAAAATAAAAAAGGTCAACTATATAGTAGACGTACTACGCGCGCGCTAACTTTCAATCCCCCAATTTTTTTTTCAAATGGGAGACTAGCGAAAAATTAGACCTATTACATGTGTTTCAGTTTAAGTAGACCTAGACGCGGATATTTTTTCTTTCATGAAATTCGTATGTCAACTTTGTACGGTTCCCATGTTAGTATTGGTGAATACAAATCTCATACTGAGTATTGAGATTTCAATGCTCATTTTCCGTAAAAGTAGCGAGCATGTAGAGGAAAGCGAGGAGAAACAAAGGAAGTGAAGGAGGATTCTGGGGTGAGATATAAAACAAGCGTGTTTTCGGCGAGTTTTGCGAAGAGGCAGAAGAAATAATTCCTACACCGTTCGCGCTCCTTGAACCCATAACCTCACTTTCTTCTGCCTCTTCGCAAAACTCCCAAAATCCTCCTTCACTTCCTCTGCTTCTCCTCGCTTTCCTCTACTCGCTAGCTACTTACTCTCCTCTCTCGCTTATCTAAATATAACAGTCTTTCTCTTTTCGCACACAGTCACCGTCGCTCACATTGCAACCATCGATTCACGCACGCCATACCTAACCAAGTCCAGTAACTGTCAATACTCAGTATTCATCAATACTCAACTATCTCTAATACTTGAGTATTAAATCAATACCAGTTTCCAATACTCAGTATTCACCAATAGTAACTGTCAATACTCAACCTTCATCAATACTCAAGTATTCACCAATACTGACTTTCAATACTCAGTATTACAACTTGAATACTGAGTATTGAAATCTCAATACTCAATATTGAGCCTCAATACTCGTTTTCCATAAGGGTAAGTTTTCATTTTTGTTTTATTTAAAACTCATGAAACTAACCGAGTGAAAAGAATGACTATAAGTATATTAACTTTCAAACTCTCTGATTGACACAATGGTTCCGCCTTTATTGACATGGTTTCTACATTTTTTAATTCTGATTAGATTATATACAAATTCAATGAGCCTAAAAACTCCCTAAAACCAAATTTTATAATAATAAGATTATTTCTTTTAATTCAGTCCACCATATTGAATTTTTAATTTTAGAATTCTAAATCCTAAAATTGAATTCAATAACCTCGAAAACTTTCAGAAAATAAAGTCTACCATAAGTTACATTATTCAAAAGCTCCCATTCTCAAGGATTAAAATTATTATAACAAAAAATATTTGATTTAAAAAATTAATAATTTGAAACGATAATTTTAATTGCCAATGACATCAAATTTATTTACACATGTAATATTAAAAGTCCTTGTAACAAAAGTAATATAAAAATTTTTTAATTGTGATTCTTTGAAAGACTTAAACAGTTAAGACACAATTACGTAGTATTAAAGAATTGTGTAGTACTGTATAACACAGCACGCTGAAATTCTCGCGTACGGAATGAGAATAACTACTAATGAGATCGTCGCGGTAGATCGCACGCGCCGTCATAAGGAAGGGAGCGACTCGGGGAAGCAATGAAAGAAGGGAGTCTTAAAACTGTTAACGATATCACTCGTCAATCACGCTGACGGTTGGTGGCCGATGTGCAAAGAGGCGAAGAAAAAAAGGATGGAATTACACCGGCGTAATGCCGGAAAATGCGATCAATCCTGATGTCAGGCAAGTACACCGAGCCTTTCTGTGGTCGCGATTCGCATGAACAATCATAAATCAAATCACCATCTGCTTCTCTCTGTCACAACGATAAAAGTAATTCCGATTAAAGAACTTTCATGTGTCCCCACAACGAACGTTCTTATAACTCAATATCGAATCATGCTCAAAATCTTGATGTTCGCATCAAACTTGCAAGACATACGATGCATTTTAAAATACTTTTTATTTAATGCTATGGTTACAATATTAATTGGTTAGTAACACGTATAAAAATTACTTTTGACAATTAATTCACCAAATCATAGGTTTAAATGTTTAAATTTCAAATATATGATTTTAGAATCAGAAAAACTGAATTTTAAAGTTAAAAGTCAAATGCGTTGAACTAATAATAAAAATTTTAATATAAAACTCAAATTTGTCCGAACAATTTATAATTCGCGTCAGATTTTAAAATAAAACTCCATAACTTTACGTGCCATTAGTTTAGTACGTGTATGTGTACTATAGCAAATAACCAAGCGATTGTACGCAGGTAGAGCGGACTAAACTGAGTCGAAAAGACAACCGATTCATCCAACCTGCCGCGAAATTTAAACGTGCAACCGCCAGCAGTCATCAATGCTATAATAAGTACACGAGATGTTTGAAGTGTGCGCTCTACTCATCTCTCCTACATATCCAATGCCGCTTATTTTATTTATTATTGATGAAAACAACAACTTCCACGCGCCTAGCAACTTCGATCACTTGGCGACCGCATTTCGCCGCGCGCTTGAATTTAGCGGTAGGCCAGGCGAATTCAGCTACATTTATAAATTAATAACTTAAAGAGATGCTAAAGTTGTGAATTTTATCGACTGAACAACGTCTTATCCACATACAATTTCCAATACAAACATAGGGTTTACGAAATATCAGTACGTCATTACATACTACTACATCAATATCGCACGTATATATACGGATAAATTTTCATGAAATCTTTTCGTATTGAATTAGATGCCTAAGTCTAATTCTAAAAGCTCGACGTTGTTTCTTTGTATAATCTACACATATTTGGAAACTCTAATTTCGTAAGTACAGACTGTAGAACTTTTATATCAAGCAAATAATGTTATGATTTGATAGCTCTGGACGCCATATTTTTCTAACAAATGACAAAAAATCGATTTCTTTTTCATTTTCTGCATGAAGTCCATACTGCAAACATATTAAGAGGATGCTATACTGACGGGAATTACCGACACATTACAGTGTTCATTAATTTTCGAATTGGCTCTACAGATCACAAAATCTTTTTACAGAATAAAAGTACGCACCAAAACAAAGTCCGGGCTGGTAAATTTTACGAGAAAATCGAACAAAAAGTTAAAAATTTTTTTATTTTCGGCTCGTGGATCTGTTAACCGAGGTTAACTTTTGTCATTTACTGACGTTCTGTAACTCGTATGTATGAAATGAGACCAGCCCGGACTTCAGAAAACTCTAACGAACAATACTGACTGTGTCATTCCAATCAAAAACCTAACAAAAAAGTTTAATACCTAAACAGCTGTACGTATACAAATTTCGCTTAGCGCACGTAAACGATGACAAGCAGAGCAGTGATTGTGTGCAAAAGTAATTGATAGATCTTTTCGCAGAAGGCACTACAATCGAAAAACAAAGACAGATCTATGCGTTGGACAAAGAGCGTTAGCTTGGTGTTAGCATTCCTCCTTTCCCTTCTGCAGAAACAATAATCTGCAGTATCGACGTTGAGGAAGTTCAGCTTTAGGTATAGCATCTTCTTAAGGCGATACTGGACTGACGGTGGAACTCACTCAACGTCGGTACTTCCGATCACTACAGATTTTTCTTCGACGTGAAGTCTAGCGACTATGGGCTGCGCGTGGGTCAAAGAGTAAAGGGAATAGGCTAGCTCTCTTTGTCAAACGCACTCATCTGTCCTTGTTTTTCGACTTTAGCGCCATCTATTGCAAGATCTCTCCACTATCACGAATGCAGTTACTGCTCTTTCCACCAATACACGTGAAAATTATATAAACAATTTTCATACATTTATATCTTTTATATTAAAGCTTCTAGGATCATTCTGCCAGCGCCGTATTGTTCTTTCATTTAATTCACACCCCGCTAGCTACTTATTTCATACACACAATGTCTAAAACTTTTATATGGGGCACATGTTATCACAGTCGGCTGCAGAAGCCGATAATTAAACTATAATATTTTAATGAACTTTCGTTTTTCGTATTAAATTATAGCTAGCGGGGTGTGTTTTTGTCACTACTTTAATCGTGTAAAAGGATTTTGAGATCTGTTAAGCCAATTAAGAGATATGAGTGTACGAAAATAAGCACGTATAGAGACCGGTCCAGCATCGCCTTAATGCATATACTTTAATTCTAGAATAGGATTTCCAAATCTGTAAAAGTAACATACGAAAAGTTATTACAAAATTATTGCGTTTAAAACAGGCTTCAGGATCCCCTTACTATTGTGAAAATCACAAAATAATAAGTACATACATGACTTTTCTACTCTGTTTAGCCCACTCTACTTGCATATGATCGCTTGGCTGTTTGTTATAAGACACCCTGTATATTTATGTGTGATTGTCTTTACGCATACAGCATACTCTATCCGAAAAACGTCCTAAAAACGTTTGTAAGTGTCTTTAAAACATTTCTTGAATAAAATGTGCCGTGTGGAATGTACGTCAGGATCTTAAATATTTATGAAGAATGAAAATAAATCCTTTTACTCTTCCATTTCTTTATTGCGTATTTTAATAATAACAAATATTCTTCTACATAACTTTGCAAGGATCTTGTTACGAAACAAAATTTACAAATTTGTACCTTGGATACATCAAGGTGAATAAATTACGTTGCGCAAATTTGTACAAGTTACATAGATAGACTTTACCAACGTAATATATTTCCCTTTTTTAACATCTTCTCAGATATTAAGAGTATTTACAAACGATAGGTAATAATATTTCTAGAGGTAATAATATGTGCTTATTATCCACATAAATGTACTCTATTCATTGCGACATTCAACCCAACATTAATGCGACCCTGACATTTATGCAACAAACTATGTAATTATATAACAATTATTTCAATTTCTTTTTTAATAAACAATAAAATTTTAAATAAGATATATTTATAAAAATATTTAATAAAAATATATTAAAACATAACATAAAATTATAAAAACACAAGAAATTTAATAAATTTATCAAAGGAAGACATATTAAACAATAACAAAACTTGATTTTTTTTTATATCTTATTCTCTCCAGTTAAACTTTTTAGGGACCGCAAATTTAATAAGATGTAGCATCTTATTGTCATTAAAAGAAATTTTTTACAGATTTTACACAAAAATATCTTATAAATAGGAAAAATCTACTGATATTTTTTTTATTTTTTCAACCAAGAAATTTTATATTTATTTTTTTCTGCACCTAATTTCTTTTAATGAGATGCACTATGTTTCAATCAACAATGCTACATACACTTCAGTTTTCAAAAGTAACTAAACTATATAAATCCCAAATTTACTAATATTTTAGTAAGTATACTTCTTATACAGTGTGTGCATCCAATAATAATTGCTATCCTTTCACAGGCAAGTAGAGAGCAGATTAAATTGAGTAGAAAAATCTTTTGCCATTTCGCAAACTTCAAAATAATTAATAAGATATTAATGATTACAAAATGCCAAATAAGCGTGTATCTGCCGAGCCTACAGGTAAATGTAAGCATGATGTGAGATAAGACCGCCCAATATTCACCGTTGCTAGACATGCGGGGAGTTGCTGTTTATAAACGGTATTAATTACGCAGCAGAAGCGTGTAGTTGTAATTGTGCCATTCGTAGAGCACACTTCCAAACATTTCTCCATATGCCTAGTAACAATAAATGCCGCGCTGGGTTATCTTTTTTCGATAGCACATGCTTATTTGCAGACTTATTAATTTATATCTTATTAATTATTTCGAAGTTCGCAAAGTAACACAGGACCTTTGGCTCAGTTTCACTTGCTTTATTTGCTTATGAAATGTAGTGCAACTATTGTCAGATACTTTGTATATTTACACTCTAAAAGCTAATGGTATTTATATAACTTTCACCATGTTGGTCAGGATTAATAAATTCCTTTGTTAAAATTTGGACCAGTGTTTCTAAAATTGGTTTCGCTATCTAAAAGCTTATTATTAAAAAATATGAACTAATTACTGCTATGAACGTTTTCGATAAAAATGAATTTACTTTCAGATTAACAAAAATAATTTTACTCGGATTTGTTGCAATTATAGAATATAATTACTATAGATCCGAGTAATTTTACTGAAATATACGAAGTGTGGACAAAAAGTTCGAGTAGTAAATTTTCTTTCTACCGATGTGGCAACTGTAGATTTCTATACTGGTTTGTCGTTTAGAATTTTATGAGTCATCAGTGAAAGTTCAGTTACAATCAAACGTGTACATATTTTTTGCCAGTACTTGTGAACGCAATATTTTTGCGCGAAAATAGAACAAGATATTTTAATCAAGCAAAGAACCAACATCAAATTTCTCGTGAAATTTAGTAAAAGCAGGCACGAAATTCTTGAAATGTTAGAAACTATAGAGAGTCTGCCATAAAGCGTAGAACTGTGTATAAATAGGTGGACCTGTTCAGAACAAGGCGAGAGAGCGTCGATAATGACGCGCGAGAGAGTCGCCCTTCAACATCACATGTTGATGAAAATATTTAACGTATTCATGATTTGGTGATATTTGACCATCGCATTATCACTAAAATGATCGCTGCTGAGTTAGGAATTAATAAAGGTAATATTCAAACAATTTTAAAAGAAAATTTTAATGATTCATGTGCCCTCGCACTCGGCACTCATTGTGCATGAATTTTACGCTAGAAACAACATGATTACCATATGGACCACCTTTTACCTGATTTAGTCTCCTGCAACTTTTTTGTTTCCTAAAGTGAAAACAATTATGCGGGATGAACATTTTGGAGATGTGAAGAGCATCAAACATGAAACACCAAGGCTCCAAACCTCCTGAAGGGCCTAACTTTGCAGAACGTGCAACACTGTTTTCTACAATGGCAGAAACGAACTAAGTGCATTCAGTCAGAGGGAGAGTACTTTGAGAGTGACTACGTTCTCGTTCCGGAATAATTGAACTTTTGGTGAGCTCACTGTACGAATTTTTTGCCCATACCTCATACTAACTTATCGATTAATAGCTGGCACCATCTTAACTTTTGTCTTTATTTTAATTTTATAGACATTTATATTATACATTAGAGTGCTAAATCCCTTATTTATCATGCTTAAAAGTCTTGAAAGTTATATACACATATGTGTTGACGTAAGGAAGATAAATGAATATATTGTATTGAAATATATTGGGTTGGAACAAAAGTTCGTAGCTATTTTTATAAGTAAGAACCAAATATTTCTAACACAATGTTTAGACATTTGTACATTGATTTAATCCTGAGCTCGGCACTAAATGCACATTTCGATTTTCAGCTTAACCTTTAAACATATTATGGGATCTGGGCGATTCCATTAAAAAAACTTTACTTCCGTGCCATTTTATTTTAGTTGAGCAATGAAGTTGGTCAACCATAGCGATCAATAGACGAGACTTCAAACTTTTCTTCTACCTAGCCCGAATCTTCTTTTTCATTCTGTCTTCATACATCAAGCGAACGAAATTTCAGGAGTTCCAATAATGTGTTTAAGGGTTAAAGCTTTCCCCTTACCTCACTACTTCCCGCGCAATCTAAATGCCGATTGACATTTAGACTGCGTTGATGAAGTAAGAGAAGTAGCGCTAACTGAAAATCGGCCAAGCTCTGATTTAATCACATATCGCTCCTTTGATAAAATAATGAAACAAGTCAAAAATATTTTTAAATTGTGAGTAAAAAAGAGCAGATATTTAGATTTTTTATTACTGGTCAAAAATATTTTTAAATTGTCAAAAATATTTTACAAGT
The DNA here is from genome assembly GCA_003595255.1 of Solenopsis fugax. Lineage (NCBI taxonomy): Eukaryota > Metazoa > Arthropoda > Insecta > Hymenoptera > Formicidae > Solenopsis > Solenopsis fugax. The sequence goes on along the minus strand of QKQZ01000953.1, from coordinate 4,609 downwards.
CAAAAATATTTTTAAATTTTGTGTAAAAAAGAGCAGATATTTAGATTTTTTATTACTGGTATAATTACGTAATTAAGCTTTTAAAAATAAAAAGAGAAATGAGAAAAGAAAATTTTGCATCAAGAATGACATATGTCAAAAACGAATGTTTTAAGTGTTTATTTTTATCATAGATAAGAATTCAATATACTGAAGAGCTAATAATCCTTTCGTTCTAATGCAATCCAATATTATGCTAAAATATATTGCATTTAATATTTTCATAATTTTAATGATTTAATGTTTTAATGATTCAAAACATTCAAACACTTATTTTTTTGAAAAATCTTGTTTTTTTAAATTATGTCTTTGTTATAGTAAATAAGCGATATGTGACTACGAACTTCTGATCCAACTCAATAATAATCTAAAGTGTGATGTAAATTGCATGTTTGTATGGATGTATGTATTATAACATAACATTATCTTTCAAGCGTATACATGTCTCCCTTGCTTCATATGTGCACATGAGTTTCTTTTTGTACACATAGCATCATTAATGCCTATCTATCTAAAGGTACCCATCTTAACTACGTTCCGGATTTTCTACAGGGCACGTAATAAATTCTATATCGAAATGAAAACATTACTAACTTTAGATGAATAGGCATTAATGATGCCGTGTGTACATACTTTTCGGAATCATGCATCTGAGGCAAGCTATATAGCAATCTAGTATGTAATATCTACAATATAATTCACATACCTTGAAGGTAAACTTTTAGATGGCGTAAAAAATACTTCATAATTTTCTATAAGAGTTAATTGAGGCTGATATTGATGAAAATCGTTGGTTTCTACATTTCGTACTTTCGCTTGATTTTCTCGTTCAAGCGTCGACACTTCTTAACATGTTGATAATATAGATTGCATTTTGAAATTCACTTCCAATACTGAAAATCTACAATATACGTAACGTGAACTATAGATTTTTAGTATCAGCAGTGTATATCGGAAAGCAGCTATAAACATCGACATGATAAGAACAATATAAACACTAAATAGTATTAAGTCCACATCACTGGAATACAAATCACACCATTATTTTTTAGAGTGTACGCGTAAAAGTGAATGTTTCAAATATTCAACACTGGCCCCTAAAGGATTTTTAATCATACTATTATCACCAATAATTTATAATTCGAAAGAATAAATTTAAAATACAACTGTATTAAATTATAACATTTTAGAAACAGAATTAGAAATTAGAAAAAAGTAGCTAAAAGATAATCCTTTTTCTTTACAAAAACATTTAAATTCGCCGAAAGTATAGAGAAGAGAAGGGAGTCGTGAGATAGGTGTGGGATAGTAAGATACCATAATATCTTGTATAATTTGTGATGAATTCTAAGAGCAATCGTTAAAATTAATTCATTACAGTCTGTTTAAACATTAAAGGATGATTATTGATCATTAGCGATCACTGCGTTTTTATCAAAGCTGAATTTTAGTTTTGCAGGTAGCACAGATTTTTAAAGATGTATAGGAGAGAGTGGGCTAAATCGGATCGTGTTCATCGGATTGTTTTTCAAATAGGACATTTTTAACTTAAATGAATACAGTTAAGCAGATTTGCATTCCATTTATAATGTAAAATCCTTATAAGACACCAAACATGTAACAGCAGTTTGACAGTTCTCTGTCATAGCATTCATATAGAATAGACGCGAATATGTATTTTCAGCCATCGTACAAAAATTTAACAAAAAATTCTAGTAAATCATTATTTAAAAGATGTTAAAATTTTCAAAGGTAATTGATTTAAGATAAATCAATTAAAGAATGTACAATTCAAAAATATCAAGCGTTTTGTGATCACTTTTGTGGTTTATTGTAAAATTTGTTCTAAAGTTCAAAAGGACTCGTGTCTAAACCAGACATTTACATCGAAATTGCAACCTGATCATAGCATTCGTGATCGGCAGACCAAATTTGGTCCTAAAAATGTTAAATTTGTAAAATATTATGAGTCATCAGACTCGGAATAATTGAATTTTATTGATTTCATCTCGAATTGTATAATAACGATATCATATCATGATCGGGAAACATTTAAATGTATAAACTGCCATTAATTTTTTTCTTTTTAAAATTTTTATTTTTGAATGTCAAATTGCTCGTTTTTACTCAATATTAAAAGAAATACATTAAAATTGTTTTAAATTCTATCTAAAAGTCAGTAGAAATAGAAGTATTCGATTTAGACTAGAGGATGGTACGATTTGGAATCAGTGGTTACAAATCGGCCGTGAAAATTCATTTTTATATTTTCCATTATAGTTCAACACAGGTGAGAAATACGTCAAAATGGTCTGAAGCAAAAATGAAAGGAATTAAATTATCTTTCCAACGGTACCTTCAGTTTACGATTGGATTTTATTTGCGCCTTAAAGAGAGCAAATCCGGCAAATAGGTCCGACATCACTCTCCTCTACTCTACGTAATTTTGAGAAATATGTTAGATATTAAGACGATGCTGGAGTGAAACTCACTCGATGTCGGTACTGCAGATTTTTCTTCGATGGAAAGTCGAGCGACTCGCGGTCGCGCACGAGGCGAAGACTAAGAGGAATAGCGCTAAGACCAGGCTAGCGCTCTTTGTCAAACGCACTCATGAAACTTTATCTGTTCTTACGCGCACGGGTAAATTTGAAAAACGTATAAAAAATCACACAAGTAAATATAAAAAGCAATAAGATTCAGCTATGACCGTAGAAGGCTTTTCAGTTCAATTTACATTTATACATTAACGGTCTAATATCTCTAAATTTATCTGTTCTTGACTTCAGCGCCATCTAATGCAAGATCTCGCAACTACCACATTACACAATTACTGCTCTGTTACTCTTCAAACTGATTCCGCATGTCAATTTAAACATAAAATTTTCGAAAAAGAATTTCTTTTATACTAAAGCTTCTAGGCTCATTCTAAAAGCACACTTTTGTTCTTTATTGTAATTCCAAGGGTGCACCATGCTTATTTTATACGTACGAAGTACGTATTTTCAAATTTCTATGCGTAGCAAATATTGACTAATAAAACTATATGTTTATAATTTTTTTTCGTTTTCTATATCAAATTGTAGCACCCTTCGTTATTGTCTGTACTTTCATTCTGTAAGAGGATTTTTCAATCCGTGTCTTCAATTAAAAAAAAATGTTGATTTAAAAATATTCGCGTATACAGACGACTCCAGCATTGCCTTAATTTTTTAACTGTAGTCTAACTTGAAGGCCTTAAATGTGGCTTTCAACTAATATAATTGAATTTAATGTGTGACGTGTGTATGAAATTGACATTTGTATTACGTGCGTTAGGACCGTTCTTGCAACTTTATAACCTCATAATAGAAGCATGTGCATAGTTGCACAATGCTTACTAGCAGAAAGATAATTATTTTAAAAAGTTACTTTTAAAAAAATTATTAAAGAGTTTCTTTTTCAAATAAAACATATTTTATAAAATCTTCATATAATCTTGTTTAGTGATACTTTTTAGTGTGTAGAGGAAGGAGAGGTGGTCAAGGAATATATCTGAGGTGGTGGAATATCATTATATCTCATATAATTCTCGTACAATTGAATTCTAAGAGTAACCGTTAAAATTACTTCGTTACAGCCTATTATAGGATGGTTACTGGTCGTTAGTGTCCTCTGTGTTTTTATAAAAGTTGTATTACAGTTATGCAGGTAGCAAAAGTTTTTACAGATTTGTACACTTTATGTAATATTGAGAAGTATGTTACATATTAATTTTTTAACTTTAGTCTAACGTGAAGGCCTTGAATGTGAATTACAAATATTGAATTTAATGTATGTCGTAATATATGGATGAATTCGGCAAATAAAATCATGTTATATTTTGGCTGTGGTTGTGGAATATGGTCGTCCGCCATATGCATCTCTCTTGCAAATTTACAATTAATCTCATTGTAGACGTAGTACAATTTATTAGAAGCAAAGAAATTATAATATTTTATAATAAAAAGTTTTAAGTTTTATTTAAAACATTTTTAAGTCAAAAAGTTATTAAAAAAAATTTCTTTTAATAAAATATATTTTATGAAATGTTCGTAAAACTTTTTGTGGTAATTATTTGAATATAAAATATACGAAAAATCATTTTATGTTTTTTTTTGTAAATATAAGTGCTTTTCAAGACATTAGTTGTTAATATTCTATGATCCCCCTGCTATTTCACAAACGCATTCCCTCCCCCTCTTCAGTAAATTGAAAATTACGTTCGTTCTATATATCCAATAAACTTTTACCTATAGAGTGATTGGTAGAATGTGGCTAATAAACTGATGTTGGTTAAAATTATGTCCCATTAATAAATATTTACTGACAATGAGTTATTAAAAAAAAAAACAAAATGGTATTCCACAACCCACTCCTTTTCTCTAAGATTTATGAACAATCATTAACTTGTGACTTTTTAGAATTAAAAGTTTATGACGTTAATTATTAATACGCCACGACTCCCCTCCTTAGTGATGGACTAAATAGTTATTTTTACCATTCGGTTATAACCGTTACTGTTATTTCAAAGTAACCGGTTATTTAAACA
>QKQZ01000950.1:0-20586 GCA_003595255.1 Solenopsis fugax | reverse complement strand
CACTTTATGTACACGGTGTACCTTCCATTAAGTGTTTACTACAAAATTTTGAATGCATTCAATACACTTCGTTAAAAGTCATGCTCAAAAAATCGAAAGGTGATATAATTTTGGCCGGTACTGTACATTAAGATTATTATTATCAATAGGGGACGGCCCTCGTTGCTGAAGATCTGCTTGTGGCACTCAGACTGCAGTCCATTGTGCCTAGTCATACTTAAAGATACGAATTCAAAATTCGTAAATATATGCGAGATGTCTGGGATCGAACTCGCGACTTGATACTAACGAGTCCGACGCTCTACACACAGAGCCACGCAATAACCATACATTACATTAACACTGTATTAATTATATTAATGCTACTAATTTACTTCATTATAAAAATAATATCAACTTTCCAGAGATGGGCAGCACTAATTGCAAATGTAGTTAAATTACATACATTAATTATTTACTTCTCAATTTATAATTGAATAGCATTTATTTAATTACCAATTTCATTTTCAAAATATTTAAGACATTTTATTGCTAATTACGGATCACATTTGTAATAAAAGACAAAGTAATTAGTAATTCCGATCATGTAATTACTAATTTCATGAATTATGTTTCGAATTTATAGTGTAATAATGATACAGTCAGACTGCAATTCTCAATGATTGTCAGGTTATCACGTCAACTTGAATGTACATATATTACTATGGTGAAAAACGTCCAAAACCCAGATAAGATAAGACCCAAATAAGACTAACCGCTTGAATAGGAGAACATTTGATCTTCTGACCTGTCTTTTAAATATCAATCAATGTATTAATAGAATGTATGAAAACATGATACGCATTACAAATTTAGATAACATTTTTAGTGAGACTTAATACACTGATACACAGATGACAATTAACGTTAGATATAACAGCTGACATTAATGACAAAAAGTGTAATAATATAAAAAAAAATTAAATGTGTAGTTTCTGACACTCTCGTTTATCTTATAATGGTGTTTTAAGACCGAAAATTTATTCAACGCGCAGTTCGATGAACTTAATAAAGATATATAAAAAGTCATACAGAAAATAAGTATTAATACGAAAATTCAAACCGAATAAGGTTTGTACTTTAATTAGTTGTATTTTTACATGTCCGTCTATATTATTAATAAATTTTTTATGTGACAATGCATACGCTTTTAAATATACTTGGCGTATGTATTTTTCCTTTTTTTAAAAAAGTTTCTTTAAGAATAGAGATCTGCTGTATAATCGAGTGATTTAAATCTGTATAATTTCTGAGATTTTTCGAATGCTTTCTTCTTAAGCTTGGTATATTTGCTGCATTCAAAGTTGCATCGAAACACATGTTTAACGCCGCACTTATGATAGAAAAAGACACTATGTATATATCTTCATCACGTAAGAGTACAAGAACTTCTGTAACATGCATATTCTCTCTGATAGACTACTATAAAGAAATAGAACACGTCCAAATTAGTGTTGGGCAAAGCGCTATTCCCGATAAAATTTATCCATTAATCCAGCTTTGCATTTAGCTTTTGTCCACAGTCTTCATTTTCGAAAATCGCCGACAAAACGTATCTTAATGATTCGGATATATTCGCCCAGCGAGAAATGATAATGAAATCGATGTCAAGGTCATTATCATTTCTCACTTGGCGGAAAATATTTGCCAATATTTTTTATCACGAACGTATTGTTTCTGGGTTGTCCATTGATTGAAATGTTCCGGTAACTTACTATGAGTTGAGTTCTCACTTGCATGTTGATTATGAATTTCTTGCGTTCATTATAGCAAGATTGTCTAATAAATTATTTCATTCATCAGAATTGTAAAGAAAAGAGTTAAAGCACGAGAAATTGCTATTTTTTTCTTTCATTTTGAAAAAGGCATTATCCATCACATTATTATTATATTAACCAATTCTTTACGAATTCTATTTAGAATTATCTTTATTGGATTATCGGTCAGGTTCGTATTATCAGTTCAGGCATTTGCTATTTTTGTAATTTGACATTCAAATATTTAGACTGCGTTCGAAAACATCACCCGAGTGCTCCATGTATCATGTATCATTTCATTTTTATCGTTCACTGAATAATAAACAAAGATAAAATTACATAAAGTTTATATTTGGATAACATTCATCAACTTTTCTTTGAAGAACTCAAACTTTAATAAATCAAAAAGAACGTGTTGGATTGATGGTCAACATTATTGAGATAGTCAAAAAAGAACACAGACTTCATGAGTGATTAACCAATTCTTTACAAAACGTGATGCATGTTTTGGATCAGTGTTGAAAAATCCGTTTTGTAGGCATGGTTCTTTCGTCATAACATAATATTGTTTTTTCTAATATATTGTTATTGCCATTTCGCTTTTTAATCGTATACTAGAAGGTTGAAACTAAGTATAAATGAAATCCTAAGAATACTATGTGAATATTTTTATAATATTTCACAGATATTAAAATAATACCAAGAGTATTATGTAAAATTGACATATAACATTAATAGAATATTTTCACGATATTAAAAAATATTAAATAATATTCTCGAAATATTACAGTAATTTTATTTTAATTTTTAATAATATTCATATAATATTCTAAGAATATTTTGTACTTATAAAGCTATCTTATTATTGGTTATCTCAACATACATATTCGGTATATTTATATTACATCATTTGTTATCTCACTTAACAGTAAACTTAACATTATATATGTGTCATTATCATAGAAAAGGGCTCATTTAGTCGAAATTGAGCACCAGAATCGAGATAATTAGAGACTATAATTAGAGCTACCATTTAAAACGTTAAATACCATATTAAGCACTACCGACCAAATGGATCCTTTTCTATGATGACACATAATGTTACATTTTAAGATTTTTAAAAGAGAGAATTTAAGAGATAGATATGTACATTTATACATATCTATCTCTTAAAAATCTCGTTTGATAATTATAATTGACTATGTCATCGTACCGCGAGTACGTTTTTAACCGCCGACAAATGCATTCTCATCATTTTCTTCGTAACATATTAAAAGGGCTATAATCATTTTCGCTTCTCTTTACTAACGACAAGACATATACAGAGTATCCCGAAAATCCCCTACACGCTTTGAATGTTTTGACATTTAATTTCGATACCTTGTATATATCTTGTCGTTAGAATAAGGTAGCAAAAGTAGTAAACTTTTTAATGTGCTACGATAGAGATAATAAAAGAAAATAAAGTTTTCTAAATTTAAAATTATAAGTACTTGTAAATTTGTATTACGTCTGGTGGACTCGATGATTTCTTTGTTAAGAAAAATCAATAAAAATATAATCAATATATTCTTATGACTGCGAAATGCAAAAAAATATAAATCAAGAAATGGCCTATATCAGTGTTAGCTGAGATAGAAGAAGAATTGTAGAACCGTAGAATTAAAGGACCGTCCAAAATTCTCTTATTCATTTTATTAATTAAAATGGACGTTTTCTTCTCTCCGGTTCCTTCTCCTCTCTATTCAAAATATTATTACATTCACGCAAGTGCCTAGAGAAACAAGAAATCATCGCCTTATCCCCAGACGTAACACTAATAAAGAGTCTTAAGATGTCATCAATGTGTTTAGTTGATGGTTATTAATTAGGTTAATATCTTAGATTATTATTAGAATAAAATATTAGATGATATCCCAGTGATAAAAAATCGAAACGATATTGAAACGATATCGAAATGTGACATTCATTGAAATGATATAATTTTGATAATAACCTAAGATATTAAACATTTTCTATGTTTTTTTATATTTCAAGATTCCGAATGAGGTCGCTGAGACAACCACTTGGCGATCGTTGAAATTTCATGTACCCGTTTCTTCAGGCCGCGTAACGCCGGATAATTCTCCAAGGCGGTCGCGCCGAAAATGTTCTCAAAGTTCTCCAACGCCACCGCGAACACAAAGTCCGCCCACGTGGTCTGTAAAGTAACGGGTAAAACTTATCATTGAAATAGAAATTTTTTTATAATTAAAAGTCCTGGATATTTGAAATTCGACATTAGTGTGTTTGACTTTAACGAGAACATCGAAAAACACGGCAAATAAATTTTTATTTTATCTTTATTTTGTATTTCTCTACATATAATCTAGTTTGTATTAATTTATACTTACAAGAAGAATCTTAGAAGTATTCATCTAGTTTCCAATGCCAATTTTTTTGTGATTTTTAAAGCCAAAATAATATACGAGGTTTATCAACATACAGCTTTGTTTTCGGATCATTGTAAATGTTCCAAAAACCGAAAAATTAGATGATCGCTCCATTTTCCACTCTCTTGTTTATACTATTAGGATTTCAAGATTTTTATAAATTTACTGTAATACTAGTTAAAATATCGACACAGCAATCACTGCAAAATATCGATCTTCGAGAAACATCACTATTTTATATGCATTAATTGAATTAATTGTTATTCCAAAAATTCATATATTATGATATAAATATTTAAGTTGTTTGAAGAAAGTGACAAACACAACAGAATACATGTTAAAGAAAAAACAACTTGCCGAATCTTGAATGCAAACCCGATTCTCCGGACTAATCGTCTTATTTTTCAAATTTTCAAAAATGTATAACTCAAAAACAAAGCCGCATGTTGATAAACGTCGGCACACGTGTATGTTCTTTGTCTCAAGAATCACCAAATAATTGGCATAATCTCGATGAACTTCTGGAGTTCCCTTTGTTAATTAAACAGACCCGTGTAAAGACAAGATTATTACTGGAGATTTTCTTTACCGTAGAACCGACCGCGTAACCATTGTTCTCGGCAACAGTTTGCTCGAATTTACTCAGGTAAAACGGTATTGTTTCCTTCACAAGTTTCGCCTTCTTTTCCTCCTTCTTAATATCATCCTCCTCTATGCGACAAAGAAACATAGCTGGAAAGCATATCGTGCGCGAATTAGTGGCTCCCCTTTGCGGGCTCAAAATGACATCGCGATATTGAAGCGCGTGTCATTACGACCCATAAATATACGAATATATCTATATTTCTCAATAGATCGCGCGTGTCTTTTAGAGGAGAGCGAAAAGCGGAACTACTTTCGCACCCGTCACGAAACCATCGTTCTTGCTCTCTCGGAGAGCATCTTCGGCGTACCGTTTTCAATGATCATTTACAATCTCCCGGACTCGGGAGCCTGGAAGTATTATCGATTGCAGCTATCAATTTACACAAACTTTCGAAACCCAGCAAATGCTGGGAGATGACGGAACTTGATTAAATCGCATGGCGAGAGTGAGCTCAAATTTTCCGGTGGCGATCCTTCGAAAAAAAGGGAAATCGCAATCCGAGGCAGATTTGAAGCCGAAAAGAAATATCAATTCGCTAGCGAGATTAGAGAGAGGGGGTCGTAAACGGCTTTGTGAGACAATTAGGAACTGCACCATACATGAAATGGATATATGTATGCAACACTTACATTGTTTTAGGTCTCCCAAAGTGTCGACTAGTAAGTCGCACAGCATCGATTCCCATTCATCCTTGCCCGCGAGATTGTACTTGCGGGCCAGATAACGAGCCACGGCGTTGCTTTGCGCTATTAGCTTGCCATCTATCTCTAGAACTGGAAGTTTCCCATAAGGCATCGCTAAGAATAAGAGAAAGCAATCAGCGAGTTATGTTTAAAAATGTTTTGACTATATAATACGAACTAAAAAGTATAAAAATTAAAAACTAAAAGTTTCTTAGGTTTATTTTTTTTTTTGCTAATCAACGACAAAATATTTTGCTCATCAATGCCCGAATTTTGATTCTGATATCATGAGTGTTGTTAATGTGTTGCGTATTTTTTAAATTATTTGTTAATTATTTATAGACAATGCGAATTCGTTTAATTTTGAATTAAAATTAGAATCAAATTAAAATTAAATCTCTTGCGTAAAGTTTAATAAGGTTGTGGTGCAACAAATTTACATTTATGCCGCGGCAGGTTATTTTATTTTGATTTCTGATACTTACACTTCCTAAGCTCAGGCCAGCTTTCGTCCGAGATTCTCTCGTCGATATAGTCGATGCCCACATAGGCGAATATATAGCGAATATGCTCAGCACGACCTCGTGCGTTAAAGTAAATTAATTTGTACTTCGGCTGCTCGCTAGCCATCTTCCTTTATCGTAATCTGAAAACTTTTGAAGGTACAGATCAGAGAAGTTACTAGTTCAATTTCAAGCTAATTACTATCGTTAAATTATTGTATTTTTAAGACGGCAAATAAAAATAATCTTGGTATGATCAGGCAGAGAGATAACAAAATTCGTAAAATATTTTTATTAATGCCCATTCAGCATTTTGATTCAGGAGGGGTAAAAAAATGTTCAATATATCGCAAAAATCTTATGTACTTCTCCAAATTAAACATCTAAGAGTAATCCGTGCAAATTTCAAATAAATCGGTTAAGAATTGTAAAAGTTATCATATACACCGATTTTAAAAACTTTCAAAAACACGAAAGTAAAACGGCAAATGCGAGTCAAGCACGATTAACGATGCTCAGTAAGTAACAACAAAAGGTTATATGTTACATCAACTTTAATAATAACGAACATTTCGGCTCATCCTTCGAGCCATCTTCAGCATGGGTACAAAGTAACTAAGGGATGAAGTCGCTAATGTTGAGGCGAGGCGCTTTCTCGTCAGAAAATTGTTGTAAATATAATCGAGTTGTTAGGCCCGATAATAATAAACATAGCTCAACTCAACATCAGCAATAGTCAATATTATACAAAAGATTCTGACGCAAAAGACTGTAACGCGTGCTCACAAAAAAAAATTAAGTTAACAATAAGAATAAATTAAATATATAATTTAAATTGAGACGCAGAACGAGCGTTGAGTACGTCTTGCACGCACGAAAGTCACAGTTATACGTTTGAAAACTTTGTTTTGAGAAAAACACGTTAAAAGATTTAGTACTGATTCTTTGTTCATAAGATTATAAATCGGAATTGTACCTTTAGTCTGCAACGCCATACAACTGTACAAATGATAACACCTATAGTTATCTGCCAAAACCTATATTTATTTATTTATTTATTTATTTAAGCAGAGTTCCGTTTTACCTGCGGAGTTCTGCTGCGTGGCGCCACTCGGAAAAGACTTTATCAGTGTAGAGTTCAAGTAGCTTGAGGAACTAACTCAGTGGCGCGATGAGACGATGCAAGATACTGGCTCTAACGGGATTATACAATTGAGATTCCGATTTAAAATTATTGAAGTATTATTCTTAAGATTACTATACATTTAAGTAAAAAAATTTTAATTTTTTCAAATCTCAGGGGTGGCGTCCTCCTTTTAGACCCCTATTAAGATCATCATCTACCCCCCTCCTTCTCTTTTTCTATACTGTTCGAAGATACTGATTTCGACGAAGAAATTATGCGCATTAAAAAGTCTGTTCGAGTACCGCCAAGTATTTTTTTTTAATGCAAACAGGTCAAGAAAGATCAGAGTTGTGACAGTTAACAATTTTTTAATTAAATTAAGCTAAAATTAATGGCTTATAAAATTTATTTAGTTACGTTAAAAGTTGCATGAACAAAAAACTAACTCAGTTAAAGATTATGTTAAAATTAAATTAAATTATTAAATAAGTTAAATATTAAAAGTTAACTTTTAAAAACATCATTTATAAAATTAAAATGTATTTATTAAATTAAAATGTCTCCCGTAATTTCTTAAATTAAACTCTACATAAACAATTATAAATTATTAAATATATAGATTATTAAATAAATTCTATATATAAACACCACATTATCTCATTTAATAACTTTAAAAGACGAGTTTCAGAACGTCATTACAAAAAATTTGATTGGTTACACAATAAAAACAAAGTAGAATGGATTAATAACATTACACCTGTTGATTACTTAGTAACTGTCAATAAGAATGGCAATAATTTCTCATCTTACAATAATAATAATATCACTGACAAATACATCCATGTCAGTATTGACCCAAAAATTCTGAACTTATCTGAGGAAAACCCATTGGATCACACGAATGAGAAGTGGTTTTTAAATCTTTCGAACAAAGCGATCCCCGAAACTGTCTCTAATTTGTTACAACTAGGTGGAAACGATCTACAACTAGGTAAACTATCACATGTTGATAAGAGGCAAGTAACGTACATGTAATAACTTTATGTTACCATATAATTATATTTTTACATTAACACCTAAATATTGTCGCTCTTTTTTGACCTTTTTAAATATATTCGGCACTGCGCATGCACAGATAGAGCTAGAATTATACGTTGTTATTAAATAAATTTATATTTTAATTGTGCAAATTAAGTTTCTATGAAATAACAATGAAATATCATTTTTTATAGAAACACATTTTTTCTTTCATATTATAGTAAATCTCTTGTCCGTTGATAAAAAAAGTCAATAAATTGCCTAATTGTTCAAGTAATGATGTACGTACAATAAATGTTTGTCTGCGGAAAAAAAATATCCTAATATATAAAATGAATTTCGTAAGTCGAAAATTAGAATAGCGTAAAAAAATTTGTTTTATAACTCTGTGATCTCAATAAGTGACGTGTACTCGATTGATACGTTAACAAGTGTCGCAACTGATGATGTGTGCTTGAGTGATCGTTTAAAATAAATCTCATCGTTTATATATTAAAATTATTGATAAATATTTCTATTCCCCACCATCTGCTTATGTGGCCTTGGCAAGTCTATCAAACATAATAAAATACAACCCATCCAACAGCTCGATATCGTTATTTGAATTAAGCCCGTTAAATTATTCTCTGACCCTGGGAAAAAAAGTTTGTATCTAATTGTATACAATTATATCATATTACATATATAATTATATATAATAAGATCTTTGTACAATATATTATTAATTACATACGATTTTATCAAAATATTTATAACTCCATATCAAATTATTTTGAAAGTCTTGTTGTAAAGTTAATCATATTATATTTATAAATTGGATATCTTTCTTAGAATGTAAAAATAATAATAATTATTTTATATTTGCATTTTATTTTATATTATATTCGTTTATATTTGCAATTTTTATGTCAATTTTTTATCTTAAAATATTCCATCTATCAATGAAATAATTTACGATAATTTTGAAATCTCTGTGTGTGTATGCGTGCGTGTATGGTATACATATGAGTGTATATAATACATTTGAACAAATGGCGCGCTTTCTAGTATAGATAAAATAATTGTTGATAAAATAATTAATCAATAACATTATTATTTATAATAATAATGTTTATTTACAAATTTTTAGATAACTATGGTACCAGGGAAAAAGTTAGGAAAGTTGAATTTACATTAGCTACAACCTTAGCCAAAATTATAAGATATCTATACCTTTTTTACTTATCTGAAATTTTATTATCTATATTATTTTAAATTGATTACTGGCATTATACATAAACTTAAAGGGTTCTTAAAACAAAGAATAGTACACATTTCTGTTTAAATCCTTCCAGTTAAAAGTATTTAAAAAATATAAAGTGCCTTATAATTTTGGCCACACATAAAATAATTAATTGATATATATTATAATACGCATATATATAAACTCACCCTATATCCCGAGCCCCTTAACTCAAGATTGTCGTTTTCTCAATCGAGCATGAACTCTTTTTGAATCTTCCGATGATTGAATCACACCAATTCACCATTAAAACGAGCAAATCACCACGTTGATCAAGTACGAAGTCTCCTACTCTGCTTCGTGCTTGAGCACCACCGCGAGTTTTATAGGTACGGACGAGCATGATGCGCAATCTCAGAAAATTTATACCACTCGCCAGATTCTCCACCCCCTTGGGTGCGTTCAGATTCCCCACCCCAAGTATCATTTTATCCTTATTGTATCCTGAATGTTAGACAAAAATAAAATGATACCTGAGAACACTCGGGTAGGGGAACGCCTACTCCTTGCGAACTGTACGGGGGTGGCCCGAAAGGTTCACCCATCCTTGAACTGCCAACTTGGACAGCTAATTTGTCTTAAACGGTGGGAATTTCGCTCGCACGATTCGTTCGGTCAGAAAAAAAATATCGGTGAAGTTCGACGATCCTTGTCTATGGGCGTACCCAAAGGGAGGCAGGGAAAGGCACTTGCCTCCCTCTTTCTCCTAAATTTTGTCAAGAAGAAAAAGAATTAAATTATGAAAATAAATTTTACAACAAAGTCCCATACAACACTGATTGCAAAAATATTACGTAAAACATTGAAATATTGTAATATTGAAGTTTCAAAATGTTTCTGGAATGTTGTTGCAAGCTTAAAGCAACATTGAAATGTCCATTCTTAGAAATATTATGATGTGAAACTACAGTAATGTTACGGTGCAATGTATTTGTTATATTGAAACGCGTTGCAAATATGCTGAACGCTTCAAATTTAATAAACTGAGAATGTAAAAAACGTCCAAGAGAGATTAAAAAAAAACTCGTAATTGTATAAGTTCATAATCTTTTTGCATTCGAAACTCGGAAAAAGATTATGAATTTACACAACCGTAAAAACTTCTTTTTCTCATCTATCTTAAATCTTTATATGTTCTGAAAGTTTATCCATTAAAATCTGAAAAATCCTGTATATTAGAAAATTATTATTGAATTTTTATATATGAATGAAAACTATTACATAATATTCTGTTATGTAACTAACATTGCTATTTTATTTTATTTGTTGACATGTATAAAACAATAATATTAATATTATTAATATAGGCTTTGAGTAAAAAGATATATTTATAGGGATAAATGCCTTGTCACATGAAATTATACGCATATTAGAGCATGCTCCACGTATATTTTAATACATGTATGTACATATATCTAGAGACTTTTTTTCTAATATTTCTACAGCATTACTGGAATATTTAGGCAAAATATTGATATTGTATGTCTCTAAAATGTCTCTGCAATATTACATTACAACTTTCAATATTGCAACGTTTCTTGGAACGTTTAATGTTATTGGAAGCTTCAATGCTACATGGGGTTGAACGCTTCTTGGGAACGGACGCAGATAAGTCGGACTTCTGACGTGGTCACGCGGATTTCGACCCTCTCATTCAATAAAACTTCGTAATCAGACGCGCTGGTGAAATTGCGACATAATGTAGCGCGAATAGTACTGGAAGATTCGCAAATTGGATCCCGCCAGAGATAACTTTCTATTTGAGCGCCAAAGAAAGTAAACACGTTGGAGTAAATTACGTGCTAGCGTACCTCCGTAGATTACGCAACGTTTACTATAATATTAAAAAAGAAAAAAAAAACATGTTGCATAATGTCAACGTTAATTGCACGGCGCGATTAATTAGCCGGATTTTAATTTTTTAATTTTTTTCAGCAGCGAATTTCCACATAATTCTACGCACGCATACACACGCACGCGCGATGTAAACAGCTGCGTGAACAGGCGAGTGTACGTTAAATGTTGTGTCGTGCTTGGGTCAGTTAATTGGTCAGACCAAGCTAGTTAGTTTCATTACGTTATCTCTATCTTCGTGAGTTTCATACAATAGACGCCTCTTCCAATATCGGGGTCACTGGGTTTGCTCGCGTAGCGAGCTAGGAGCTGCCTCGTAATGTTTACTGTTATCACAGCCAATACAAAAAAAAGTTCCAATGTCAAACTTGATAAAATGCTAATTCCGATAAAATTTTCCAACATATACAAATATAAAATGACGTTTAATCGCAATGCATATTCTAACAACGAAGCGCAAAATATCGCAAAGTCACGAACTTGACCGAATTCTTTGAAATATAAATGTTTTGAAAAATGACTTACATAATTTACAAAATTATTCATAGTTATTAAAGATATACTACTGTGTTTTACTTATAAAGCAAAGATAACTTTTGCATTACGATAAAATTCTGAAAATTAATTTGATTTGTTGAAATCTTTTTATTCCAATTTAAATAACCTTAATCTGAAGAAAATCTTAAGATCGTTAATTTCAGAAAGTATCAGAGGCAGGAAAGAAGAAGAATCAGATAGAGAGCCGACGTAAAATTAATGCATTAGTTCTCTCGCGAAGGATTACGTAAATCCGGCGTTTTCACAGAAGAATGACTGGGGGCATCGTTAATGGGTCGCGGTAAAGTGGCAAAGAATTGCCGGCCGTGAGTGCCGCGCGTGCCCTGATGAATCCGGCAGGGCTTCTAAAACGCGATCTCTCGTCAGCTCGCCCGTGAGTATTTTGCTATCGCGGCGAACGAACTGAACGACGTTTAGTGCAAGGCTAGCCGGCGATGAGCGAAGCCGGCGATCCCGTCCTCCGCGCGTTCTCCACGGCCAACGACGAGGCTGCCCTAAGAGCACGGGGACGTATCTTGACGTAAGTGCATCGGCGATCGATCGCGTCTCGACCAGCAGTCTGAGGCGAAGCCGAGGCGCGAGGTTGCTTTTATTTCGCGTTCGCAACCGCGTATCTCGCCCCGCGGTGGTGCCGATGAGACTTTTCGGCTGGGACGCGCTGATTTACAACGTGCGATAAGGAAGTAAGCGTGTTAATGACTTCGAAGAATGTATATTTAGTACGCAGGTGATAATATGTCTCGGAAGCCCGGTCTTTATTTGAACGATAAACTCCGCGAATTTTTGGGGACTTATCGTCTCTCAGCAATTCAGCCTCGAATATCGAGCACCGACATGTTAAGATTCACTTGAATTTAACCCTTTTGTGCCTGACTTTTTTCTAGGAATAATTAGCATCTAATTCATGCCTTACTAGAAGTTTTTAGGGCTACTGATTAAAAATCTGTAATATATTTGACATTTGTGCCTCAATAAGATCTGCGTTCTGCAGAATAATAACTCATTTTCGACAATAGCCATCATATTAATATTAAAGCTGAGATTTTACTTTATGATTTAAGCCCTGGTTCCCTGATTTACGATAATTTTATCACAAAATTTGAAATTTTTAACTGAAAAGTATTGACCTTATAAATTTAATAATATATTCCACATATATATTAATTAATTATAAATTATCTAAATAGGGACAAGCTCGTATAAATGAATAACAATAAACATAGATAATTTGGCCTTTAAAGAGCAATATTATTTATTTCGTAACAATAATAAAATTTAATTAAACATCTGACAATATCTTTTAATTTATACAGAAAAGGAAAAAAATTATGTTGCTTAAATTAAGACATCTTAATTTAAGCAACATAATTTTTTCCTTTTCTGTATAAATTAAGACATCTTAATTTAAGCAACATAATTTTTTTCCTTTTCTGTATAAATTAAATGATATTGTCACATGTTTAATTAAATTTTATTATTGTTACGAAATAAATAATATTGCTCGTTAAAGGCCAAATTATCTATGTTTATTGTTAATTATAAATTATTAATTCAATTAAAAATTTCAAAATTTAAAATGGCGGATCTAATATAGTGGACCAAACTATCACTCTCGAATTCAACAAAAATATTTTTATTTGCCATATTGAATTTTGAAAGTTTGATTACAGATTCATAATCAGTGACTCTAAAAACACCTGGAGTATGAATTTATTCAAATCCAAGAAAACTTTACATTTTGCTCCGCCATATTGGATCCGCCATTTTGAAAGTAAATAGCGATATTTTTTTATAAATAGCCCATACATTGACCTTCAAAAAAAAAAACTCGCTCTCTTAATTTTAGAAGATATATACATTTTTCACTTTTACTATATTTTACGAATTTTCGATGCAGTGTTCAGATCAAGGAGGGAAATTCCTAAAGGTATTGATTTTATTATGCGAAGAGTCTTATCTTTTATCTTTAAAATGAATCTAAGAAGAAGTTGTTATCTTCATTTTTGTGCAAGATATGAATTTTTACAGATTTTTCGCACATGTATATGCCACTAGGCACGAAATGGTTAAACGTACAATAATCCCCGTCAGTCGGCCGCATTTTAGAATCTCTGCCCGTTTATAAAGCGTAACGTTTACGCCCGGGTATTATTCGAATAGATCTAACGCGCACGACGGCTCGTTGAAAACGCGTGCAAATTGCAATTTCACGGGACATCCGTCACCGAGTAGTATTTTTCGTGTTTTTCTTCCTTCGCGCGGAACTGTTTTTAAATCTCGCGACGACAAGAAATTAAATTACACGTTTCGTAGAAATCATCGATATCTTCGAGATATATAATTTTACCGATTTCGTGCACGCCTATCAAGAACGCAAAAAGCCATTGCAATTAAAGGTTTCACTTACTACCGATTAGAATGGCGAATCAGATGGGGAAAGATTATCTCATCCAAACGTAATTTCGTGTACACGCGCGTACATGCGTGTCGTGTGCCTCTTATAATTTTCCATTCTTTAATTCTCGTTGTTGTATTCTTAATCACTGCTTTATCAGGACGTGCCTAAGGCGCAAGCTCAATTAGAATCTTTATGACGGCATTTTTTGCCGACGATCGACGCGTGTGATACGACGCATTTTTCAAATTGCGCGATAACATCCTAAGCGCCAGTTGTAATTTCTCTCCGCTGCTTGTGTATTTAAGCTCTTACATATCTCGCTATTTATAAAAAAAATAACTAAACACACGATACAATAAAACCAGTAATCATTTAATCTAAATAAGACGCGAGATTCACGGATGTTTACGCCGTACGTCACACGCCGTATACATAATAAACAATAGGCAATTACGCGCGCACAATAATATTGAAGTCTTATGTGAATTGAGTTTTTGAGGAAAACACTTTATCAAAATGTTAATTAATACTTATCAAACTTTGCGCCGCGTCAAATAGACACAGCGCAGACTAATTCTCGATTAATCAGAAAAACTTTCCAACTCGTTGGACCCGTTATCGTTCTTGCGACATTTGTGTACAAATTGCCGAGATATAAAGTAAAGTTAACAAAAGAATACTTCAGAAGCCCGACGTAATGTTCGTTATGAACACGGCTAAATAGATAAAATTAATTGCGATCGGCACGTAAAGCGTACGAACCGCGACGAAGATCGTACATGAGAAAAATGGTTTTTCGCCGAAGTACATAAAAATTAGCCAGATACAGATCTGAAAATAATTATATTAAATATTAAAATAATTATATAGGACGCTCCAGCTGTAAAAAATTCTAACAATTAACTTGAAGATCCAATATAATATTTATATTTTTTAGTAATTAATCCAGGGTTGGAAAGTAACTCATTACTTCTAATAAAATTACAGTTAGAATTTCTTTCATGTGACTATGTAGTTTAACTTCTTTTCTTTTTATTGTAACTAATTATATTTTTGTTATAACTAGTAACTAATTTAGCAGTTACTTTTATAGTTACTTTATATTTGACACTTATGCATCAATATATGGTCAGCAGAATAATAACTCATTTTCGACAATAGCCATCATGTAAATATTAAAGTTGAGATTTTACTTTATGATTTAAGGTCTGCTTCACTGATTTACGATAATTTTATCACGAAATTTGAAATTTGAAACTGAAAAGTATTGACCTCATGATTTTAATGATATATTCCAAGTATATATATAAATTAATTATAAATTATTAATTCAATTAATATATTAATTATATTTTAATTTTAAGCTTTTAAAATAACTGTGATTCATTATATACACTACAATGCAGCACATAACCGAGTGTTTAATATAGCAAGTAGAATAATTTAATAATGTTACAAATGTAAAATTCGTGTTTTTAAAATAGCAATGCATAAACATTACAAAAAATTAACAGAAAAATAACAATTTATTATTTTTTGAGTAACTATAACTTTAATATATGTTACATATTATTTTTCCAAGTCGGTAACTTGAAACGAAAACTACTTACTTTTTGAGAGAGAAAAACTAACTGTAACTAGTTACTTGTACAAAATAAACTTCCCAATCATGATTTGATCCATTCATATTATATTAAATGTGTACGTTGTATAATATTCTAATTCAAAATTACTATATTTTTTTTCCCCAAAGCAAGAATGTTTTTTTTTCCCTGTGCAGCGTCTTGCGTATTTCACCGGTCGATCAGGACGGGAAGTGGGCGGGGGAGGGCGAAGGGTAAGTAGGATAAATTGAGAAGATTAATCGCAATCTCCACGTAGCTCGGGTTGCACCATTGTCCGACGAACGCTCGTGCCTCTCGTCCTCCCTCCTGAACTTCTGAAACTGAGTTGCATAACGGCTTGAACGGTGGCCGAGCTCTATACGTCACGCCAGCTAGTTAGCCTGGAATCGTAGCCTCGGCAGCATCGAAATGCAGGCGTCTGTCTGCTGCCGATCCGCCGGGGAAAATGCGCCTTAATCGGATTCGCGTGTTGCTCGCACGCTACGGAGGAAGAGCACGTGGCACCGCGACGGCCAAGAATCGACGTGCCATATCTAACCGCAAGCGCGCTCGGCGCATCGCGCTGAAGAATTTATCGTATGAATGCCACTTGATTTCCACCCTCATTCGATTTTCATTCGCTGCCGAGTCCCTCTGAACCCGGTCGTGAATCGCGGTCGTTGCGGCTAACTTCGAAAACTGATCAGTCTAATCTTGCTGGATTAGTCGAACTAACACTAGTCGGGCTTTTTCGCTTCTCGTCTTCTTTTCCTTTCCTTTTCCTTTACTCTACAAATCTCGGAACAAACTCGGAAAGCTGGAAACGCGATAAATAAATACAATAAATAGGCCGCTCCGCATTTCTCCTCGGATTCTGTTCAACTTTCGCTACGTTAACTTCGCTTGCAGAGGACGTTGATGTTGCTCCGGCAATTAATTTCCGTCAACGGAACTCTATATAAACATTTCGATATCGCTGGCAAACTGCTCCGAGCGCATCCGTTGCCGCACATTCATACTCACGTCGTCGACGCCGTCGTCGTAGTCCGTCGGGAGAAACTTACGCTAAATTATAATGGATTAACGGGGTGGAGATCGACGACGTGTGTAGTTACCGACTTTAATGAGCGACACGATTAAAACTTCGCCGAGCACGATACAATTCTGCCACCCTTGCGTCAAACGCTATCCACTATCACCTCTTAACTACCTCGAAAACAGCGTTGATGCGTAATTAAGCTTTACAGCTCAGCGAGGACTTATTTTATCGACCGCAGCATCGTTGCCTCTGTATCTAACATATCCTTCTTCTTCCCTTTTTCCCCGAAACAATTTTCAGCAATTATTCCTGATTTTGTATACTGTAAAAAAATTCAGTAAATTTACATATAATAGATGTAAAAATGACACGATTAATTCCGTAAATATAAAAAAAATCATGTAAATCATGTTTTATAGAAATTATGTAATTCCACAAAAAATATGTAGATTTGCTTTTATTGAGTAAATACAATATATCTTATTTTATACGGAAAATTACATACAAACAAGATATTTAAATATGTAATTATCTAAATTTTTCTAACATTACGTAATACAACAATATTCCATATATCGCTGTGAAATATAATGCGATTAACGTTCACTATGCATACGTGAAAACTCTGCCCACCTAGCATCACTATGTGTGGGCACAGTAAGTAGTCATTCTATTGTTTACAACATGTATGATAGAGAGACAATATTTGAATGTATAATATGCAATACAATTGCAAAACGTATTGACTTTATCATTTCTATACATGTTGTAAATTTACTTCTGCAATCTGCTTAATTACAAATTACAAAATTAATCTTAACCTTGTATATTGCAAATTTACAAATGCGTAAAAATTTACAACTATTTAGTAACTTTACACCTATTATAGTGGGTAATTTTGAGAAAATTTTTTTACAGTGTACACAAACCTAAATAATCTTTACTACACAGAAAAAAAATTAGTATCAAATCATCAATTCATTGTTTCTAAGCAAGAATATAAAATCTTTTTGGAAGAATTCTATATGTGATTCTTTCATATTTGACTAATTTGTTTTCTGCTCGGCGGCAAAATTACAAGTTTATACCTCATAAACTATACGCTGTAACAATTAATACAAATATTTATTAAAACGTTGAGATAATTTTAGATTCGAATACATTAACGCGGCATCGGAATTTGAAGCTCCTATATGGTCTGAATATTTGTCTTCGTGTCATCTCCATATTTTACAGACACGTACGATAAACGTATGGGAGGAAGGCTGTGTAAACAAAGCTGCTACCTTCGATCGGATCTCTTGTTATTACATGCACACGATCGCGCACGAACACTTGCGTATATTTATTATCAGTTATTCGATGAGGGACGGTTCATCGGTAGTGAAATATACACGGTAAGCGCAAGTGAAGAAATTCGTGCACGGGGCACGAAATTAAGCGACGGAAATTCATGAATATCGCCTTGAACGGACTGTCCTATTATCGGCTGTCAGATTAAAATCGATCGCTCCGACGAGCTCCAGAGATGACTCGATTTCGCGAGTGGACGATCGCTCGATTTCCGCCCGGTGACGTCGGCCACTTGGCGCGAATTAAAAAGCGCTTAAACTTACTTTAGCGGTCGGACGATCGTCGATTTCGTGGAACGATCGATTTCTATCCGAAACCATCGTCTAAAGTCTAAATTGACGCCAATCTCTAGACGTCTCGTGAAACTTCCGTTCTACATTTAAATAACTTTGCGGTTTCGACGTAAATTGAACGCGCGAAAACGATTCACGCAAGCTGCCCCGATTGTTGGGACAGCTGTCGTGCCGTTGATAGAGGAAACGTTACAATTGACAGGACATCAGCAGTGATCATCGATCGGAGACTGTAGGCTAGGGAAGAAGGCATCGCGATGCAAAACCGCGATAACACACGCGATTGATCGAACCATATATTTGATATGGACGAAAATAGAGTTATCGACAATTATACGGCAAACCAAGCGTGATAGACGCGATTTGGTCCCCCAAGTTGTGTTTTCATTGCGTAATTAAGGCGAAGAAATGGCATTCTTTCGTATAGTATTTGGCTTTGGTCAACAATATGACATAACTTTTAATAGGCGTCGATGACACGAGAGCTCTGCGAATTAATACATAAAGAAAAGTATCTCGCGATGAGAAAAGCAATTTTAGTTTTGATCAAATACATGTTATGATATTTCGACAACAATAACTGTTGTGGCTCCGCAGCTCAACCTAATGTGTCATTGAATTTTAGTTTTCTTCTTTTAAGTAACGGTTATTTGTACAAAGAATATTTTCTAGATAAGTCTTAAAATATATTCATCATTTACTTGAATCAAATATTTATTTAAAATAAATTTTTGTATATACACAGAAAAATACGTACTGTAAATTATTTGAATTAAATATTTCAAATATTTATCAACATAATTTTAAAAATATTGAGAGAGAGAGAGAGAGAAGTTATATACACATAATAAACTTTTATATAATATATAATTTTATTTATATAATAATTTGTATTATTGGAATGAATACGAAATATCATCAATTAATGTTAAAAATTATATGTTGGTTTTATTTTATTATTATATTAAATCGCACAAGTATAATTTAAAGAAATTTACAAAACTAATCTTTTAAAAAAAATGCAATTTTAATTATGTATTTATTTTTTCCCTATACAACTTTGCTTGAATATAGATAATAATTACATATTCTATATCCTACATATAACTAATTAGATTACACATATGTATGTATATCCTTGTTAAACGTTCAAAAAATATTTTAGTCATAAAAATATAATTGGTGACATATCTATATTTTAAGACAATTATCAAGAAAATATTCTTTGTTAAAAATAATCGTTACTTATTAAAAAAGAAAGGAAAATTAAGTAATCGCTTTCTTTAGCTACAGAATTGATATCTTTTTGTATGTAGCGTTAATTCCAACCAGTGTATGGTATATCGGTAGCAAACGGCGAAATATTTCTGTCTTTAATGAAGTCACATTCGCTACACGTAATCGTACAAATTATGACGAAATGGGCAAACATTGCGACTTACTTTAAGTAAATTTGTGGTTATTAACGTTATCGCGCGCATTATCGCAATATGTTCAAATCTGAGCTCATTCGTTGACAATTGAAAAATATATATAGTAGCAATCTCTCGATAACATCTTTATTAACGCCGTTTTTATCACTCACTATTCATTATCTTATTTATGAACAATGCCTCGTAACACCGTAGAAAATTACATCTTCTACAGAAGGGAAAAGAAAGCGGTCCAAAAACCAAAAATGTTCAAAAATTAGATAATTTATTCTGGGATTAGATTTATATTTAACCCTTAAACACGTAAGTGGGTCAGAGAGACCTCATATGAAGCTTCGAACGCTTACTGTGTAAAGACGGAAGAAAATAGAAGGTTCGGACTAAAAGATAAGAAAAGTTTGAAATCTCCTTTTTCGATTGATATGATTGATCAACTTTATTGGTCAACTAGAATTCGAACGGCACGGCAGCAAAGTTTTGTTATAAGGGTTTGTGGGACTAACATAATGTGTGAGTAAAACTTTTTTTGTGAGTATTTTACATAAAAA